>JAJGRW010003393.1:0-78825 GCA_025461045.1 Carex parvula
AATATCTATCAAAGGTTAATCATGTAAAGGCTTGAAAAATAAATAGTTTCAATACTGCACCAGCATACCTGCCAACTTTCATGTACATCAGTAACTTTGGGAGACCATGGTGTCAATTTATTTCTCCAGTATCTGGACATAAATTAACTTGTTAGTACAAGCACATTATGTATGTTTTCATCACAAAATGATACAAAGAAAATATATAATAGTATGGTTCATGTGCAGTGAGTAACCTTACCTTCAAGCCTTCTTCCATGCCAGGCCCACGAAATGACTTCGAAGAAGTGCGGTTTGCTTTATCAAAGCTACACTTGAATACAAGGGCAAGCCAAGCCTGTTAATTTCAAAAGTTAAGAACAAATTTATTTATTTATCTCTTGTATTTAATACAGAGATCAAAAGGAATTGTAATTTTACAATTAAGCCCATTTAACCCTTCGGCAACCCATTTGACATTCACCACAATGAACCCTCAATTGTGCAATGCGCATAGACTAATTTAGCCTTAATTATTTTAATTTCTTACTTGGCTGCCACGCGTTTAATATGACCAGCCATCTTGAGAACATGTTGCTCAGATTCAATGACATTGGGCCCTGCCAGTAAGAAAATGGCTCTGCTGCCTGTTTAAGGTTTCAAACAGATGAATGAAAAAAGTTAAAACTAAATTTTTAATAGGTTTATAGAAGGATGTGCTGAAATTCATGTGGACACAGTGAGAATGAGCTAGTGAGATATTTAAAAAAAAACTAAAATTAAGAGGCTGAACTAAATAGATGGATGTGCATGAATTTATGCAAACCACAGATCAGTGCGCTACTGAATTATTTAGATAGCTTAAATTAAGGGTTTCAACTAAATAGTATAGAAGGATGTGCTGAAATTCATATTTGGCTACAGTGAGAGTGAACTAGTAAAATACATTAGCGATTTTGTAGCGTGTAAAGCTCGCCTGATACCAATACCTACCCCTCTGTACGAATCTGTATCTGTCATATAATTTAAACCACATATAAATGTTACATTTTGCGCTTATTTGTGGAAATGTTTTTGCGTCACCAAAAGAAAAATGCTGGTTTCGAACGCAAGCAAGATGTTCGAGACAATGCCACAGTGAGTTTCGTTTGTTTCTTTAGCAAAATCCAGAAAAAAAGAAAAAAGAAACAGGCCTATGGTGGAGGGGAAGTTACCTTCAGCTGGTTGAAAAGTTCCATGGAAGACTCCATACGAGAAAAGTAAGATCGCTATGATCGGGTTAAGATCTAAGAATAGTTCTGGCAATCTGCTAACTCTCTATTTGAACAATTAAATTTTAAGGCCCAATATGGCCCAGTTTATTGGTCACATTTACAATTAGCAAACATTAAATCAATGACCTCAGACTAATTGTAATTAATATATCTCCTTGCTCACGAAGGCGATAAGGACCATTATAGTTGATCATGTTAATTTATAAACCCCCATGAAGTCATCTCGTTTTATTATATTTTAAAAAATTATCTTAAATCTGCCGATATTTTTGCATTGGTACGAATTATGTCTTAGGTCGATGTAACCATCTAAATGTCTTTTCTTAACTGTCACCATCAGTACTCTGATGGTTATTGTTTTCATTAATTAATTCACATGAAGTAGATCTGTTACATCTGTAGATGCGCATAGTTCTGCCTTTTCCATTTCAGAGCTGATAATTATTTTCATAAACTCACCTCCAAAACAATTTTCATGGAATTTTCATAAATTTTTTATAATATATATTTGACAATTATATAATACATACTTGATTGCAGAGTAACTAGCTGTGTAAGTTTTGCATTCAAATGAAAAGAGAAATAAAATATATGAGCTATTTGATCAAAATAAACAAATATTGTTTTAAGTGTAATAATTTTATAAGACGCTTCAAATATCTTCACTTTAAGTGTCTATGCCTTCATTTTTAAATTTATTAAGTTTAAAGTTTAAATATTAAAATAAAAACCGTTAGATATAATCAAAATTATTTTTTTCAATGCATTCGTAAATGGTTATAATATTTCAACTATGTTTTGATTGTTATCAAGATTTTGTAAAAATACAACGATGTGAATAATTCTGGACATTAAGTTGACAACTTGTTGGTTCACAAAAATGATTTTTTTTTTTTATGTTTATATAGGGTGTGTTTGGATGAGGCAAAAAATACTGCTAATTCGGGTTAGCAACTATTTCGAACTACTATTCTACTTTTGGATGTGTTTGGGTTAGCAAAAAGTGACTATTCTTTGCTTGTCTTTTGTGGGTTAATTAGCATGCTATTCTACTAATTCAATCAAAAGTTGGGTTAACTCACTATCTCAAATTTGGATTAGCTCACTACTCTCACTAACCCAAGCCTTCATCCAAACGCACCCATATAATATTAATAAATCTAACCATTTTATTTTGATATATAATTTTATAAAAAATGTTATTCGAAAATTCAAAAGTTGAGTCATGATGAAGGAACAGAAAATTAAAGAATTTGCTATCATCGTAACAGAAATATAACATGAAAAAATTTAATTATAAAGAAATTTTTTAACTTGTGTTTATATAATTTTAATTTTTCTTACAGCCTCAAAAAATTCGACTTGAAAAATGTTGATCCAAGTTATTTGTCGCAGTCTTTCTATTAATTCAATTATATAGTATTCTAATTATTTCAAAGAAATATAAAAATATTTCTAATATTTTATACAAATATAAATAAGTCATTACATTTTCTATTTAATTAAAAAAAAACAAAACCGGAGAATTATTTTCCGAAAAGGGAACCTTGAATCTGGAGAATTATTTTGCGGAAAGAGATGCTGAATCCAAAAAATAATTCTCCGGTTTTGGCAGATTTGGAAATAAGTTGAAAATGAGTGCAGATTTTGAATTTTTAAATTTTTCTTGGATATTAATAAAAATTTCGGCATTTTTTACTTGATGCTGATGCTGAAAATTTGACACTACTTGAAAATTACACAATTTGAATTTAAAAAACAAAAATTACACAATTTACTTTAATTTTCAAGCTGATTTTTCTGTTTTCATTCTATATATGCAGAGAGAAGTTAAGAGTTCAAATCAGAAGGAAGATTTGAAGGAGAAGAAAAATATGTGAGATTTGATTTATATTTGTAAGTCATCCATTAATTGCGCGTAAGGTATTAAAGAGAAGGGCATATTAGGTATACCACAGAAAAAATATTTCTGATATCCCAATATTAAAATTATTGTTCTCAAAATAAAATAAATAAAAAAGAGAAAATTTATTCAACAGTGTTGGAGTATATTGATTGTGCAAATACTAAACTTCTCGAACAAGTTTATTTCAAATCTTTGGAATTTCTTGCTGAAATCTTTTTTAATGAGAGAGTTGGAGATTAAGTCACCCAACACATTTTCAAATATTTGAAATTTCTCACTGAAATTTTGTTTTTTTTTTTATTGAGAGAGTTGGAGATCAAGCCACCCCAACACTCTTTTCAAACTCTTGTTATTACAAGAAATAATTTTTCTTATCCGAATCCATAACCATCAACATTAGAGAACATATGTCTTTACCACTTCTCAGTTCTACTAAGATGTTTATTACATAAAATTTGTGTACGTTCATACATGCATATATATGTTGAGCTAATGAAATGCATCAATTAGTTGCCATATCCACAAGAGAATGATAGTAGAGGCTTCACACAATGAACTTAATGATCATAGTTCACAGAGCTGGTCAATTAGACAGACTAATTTATATTTGTGCAAAATTTGAATTTGACATATTGAAAGTAAGATTAGTTTGAATCTAAACTTATTTATCAAGATTAGTTAATTTAATTAAAACAACAAATATGCTTCGCTGTAAATTATAACATGCTGAATATTATTTTTATCAAAATACAGCCCCTGGCTTGTTTGGATTTGCTTTGGTTTGCTATTAAAAGAGTCATACGGTCGAATCTGTCCGATTATTTAGTTATTGAGATTGCTTTGCTTTGTTGCATTTAGGGGTGTTTATTGGGTCCGGTTTAGTCGGTTTTGAACCAAACAGAATTAGTTTGGATCAAACGGTTTGGTTTTTTCGGTTTAATGGTTCGGTTCGGTTTTGTTTGCTTTTTAAAACCGATTATAATTTCGGTTCGGTTTGAAAATTTTCAAAACCGAAATAACCGAAGGACCGAACTTTATATATTATGAATTTGGTCCGGACCACCCCGGCTTATTTCTTAATACCCCGGTTTATTTCGTAATCAATTTCTTTAAATACTTCGGTTTATTTCTTAATACTCCGGTTTATTTCTTAATATACTTCGGTTTATTATAAATCAATTGCTTTAAATAAAAAAATTAATATATTTTGGTTTGAACCGAAAAAACCGAACAAACCGAAATAAAACTTTGGTTCGGTTCGGTTGCATTCTATGAATTTATGCTTATGCTTTCTTTATATGACATTAAAAATAATTAGTAGACAAATTAATTAGAGGAGAGATTATTTGGCAATTATTTACTTTGATAATTAGACAATTCTTTAAGAAATTTTGAGTTTAAAATCAATATCAATAGGCATGATTCATATTATCCACATATATTAATTGTCGATAAAATGGGATAAGATTCGGTATATGTTTAATTATAGATCAAATGACTTGAAATTTCGACAATATGGAATTAATGATCCTTGATACTTCATTAAGCAACACTTAATTTTAATCTATTGTTAGACAATCTCTGTCCCTAATAACATATATGAGGAGGGTTTAAATGCCTCTATTTTTTGTGTCTCCACCATGCCTCCATTTTTAAAAATGTTAATAAATCAAAATTTAAAACTTAAACGTCAAAATAAAATCGTTCAATGTGATCTTGTTATTTTCTCTATGTGCTCATACAAAAAATATCATATTTCGATTTTGTTTTTATATGAATCAACATTTGAAAAATCAACATCTAGAAATTTTCTACATTAGTACGTTTTTACAAGCTCTTGATAACAATCAAAACAAAGTTGAAATGTCACAATTCTTTAGACGTGCATAAATAAAATGATGTAGATCATATCCAACGGTTTTATTTTGACTTTTAAGTTTTAAATTTTGGGTTATTGAAGTTCTTAAAATGGAGGCATGATGGAGGCACAAAAAATAGAGGCATTTGAACCCTCCTCAACATATATATAATAACTTTTCAATTTTTCAATTTATTTTTTTAATTGAATAACTATGGTAAATAATAATTTTTAAGAGCATCTACAACGGTGATTTCTTTTAAATTGCTAATTTGATGTGTTAATTGCTAATATAATTGTTGGAATATACCACAGTTTTTAAATTAGCATGTTTGTTTTAAAAGCAACTCTTTAGAGCATCTATAATGGTGATTTTTTTTAAATTGCTAATCTGATGTGTTAATTGCTAATATAATTGCTGGGATGTACCACAGTTTTTAAATTAGCAAGTTTGCTTTAAAAGAACTCTAAATTAAATAAGCAACTCTAATTAAATTTTTGGAATAGAGTGATTTAGAAATTATGAATCACTTTAATTGCTAAACTCAGTGACATTATCCAAATTAATTGCTAAACGTTTGCTGAATGAAAATGCTCTAAAGATCCTTCCTTATCATATTACTATTATTTTACTTCTTGATCCTCTGTAATTCTAAAAGGCAGGTATATTAGCAGCTCTGTTTGCAAGTAGGTTACCATTTCATGTTCTCTATCCGGGGTCCGGGCAATTCTTATATTTTATTCTCTTGAATCAGTCCCCAAAATGGATTTAGGCACGATGAGAAGACAATATATATCTTATTCCCTTTTTTCACTCTAAAATCTTATTTCCGAATTCTAGAATTGGATCCATATCTCCACAAGTCAAAGTCAATTAAAATTCCAATTGCCAAAGTCAAAATCTAATTTTGATCTGTATATAGATATATGAGAACGAGTGTGTGTCACATTGTAAGAGAGAAAGATGCTTGTGATTAATCCAACGACTCCATGTCTACGACCCATCCCTCTCTCTTACCAAGATAAGGCGCTTTTTAAGTGCAATTGTATTGAATCTGCTCAGAAGAAGAATAAAAGAATTTCATAGTTCAACATCGTATATTGCTTTATCAGAATATCACTAAGAAAAGGAAAAATGCCCAATCTAAATGGTATCATTACCTGATTGCATTAGCAACAGCGAATAAACACAATCCTTCAAAATATAAGTTCCTGTTTTCTACATAAAAGGGATATTGTTACTACATTTGATATTTCATATTTGCTTTAATATGGCTATATTTCAGAACCGGTCACAGTAATATCGATAACAGCGCGACGAGAAAAATAATAATAACTGAAGCTTTAAGATTAATTTTGTCATTTCCTACTTTAATGTTAATTTCGGTAAGATTTACAGAAAGTTTGATTGAAAATTAAAACAGCATTGCTATATTGTTATTCTTGTAAAAATTATTGAGGTATTATCCTATCTCGTCTTCCAAAAATCTCTCGACTACAAGTCAGCGACGCTAACAACTTATTAACTAACTTACATATTTGAACCTTCTTTCGTGCTGCCTTCTTATATTGAATTTTAGGGGATTTCTTCTCCGATCTCTCTCTTCTCAACTTGCGTCTATATTCCTCTCTAATCGCGCTCTTCAATCACCTCGTCTATTCTTCTCCGATCTTGCACTGCATCTATCTCTCCGTTCATCAATCCCGCCTCCCCGTCAGGTAACATTTGCTTTTCACAATGTGGTTGTCTAGTTTATTTTTCTATTGAAGATTATTGGAGATGAGAGATCGTATCTTTTTCTACTTTTCTACTTAATTATTTCTGCTTGCTCTTAATATTTGCTTAAATTAATTCCAATTGATTTAAATTTTCACCTAACAGTGACAAAGTGGAATGAAAACTGCTCTATGTTGTTCCTTGATATATAAATACTTACTAGATATGCTGAGATGTGGTTTAATTATGTACTAGATAATTCTCTAAGCATAATTTTAGATAGAATTCTTGATTTTGTATGGATTTGATCATGTGATTGCTTTTTCACAATGTGGTTTTACTTGATGTGCTAGTTATATATGTGATACATGAGGTATAAATACTTAATATGGTTGGTATAATGGTTTTATATTGTTATGTATATACACTTGTTTAGTATCTGATTTGGGAGGCAAAATATTTGATCAGTTAGGAATAAATGCTTGCTCTGTTCGGTATAAGTTCTTGATATGTTTGATATAAAGGTTTAATCTCTTATGTATATAATCCTTTAATTTTCAATACAAAGAAATGATATGCTAGATATAAGACTTTATGTTTTATGCGTACATGTTTAATTTGTGAGATATAAATAATTGATATACTTGTTTTAAATAATCATATTTTTGTTTTAAAAATTGTAGGATGTCATAAACAAGGTGCATATAAACTTCTTATTCATGATAGGATTGATAGCAAATGGGTTAGGTAACTGTTGATGGAAATTGTGATATGTACAAACTGTGATAAATGTTTTTGATATGTAGAAACTGAGACATCGGGTGTAAATTGTGGTAAATGTGATAATAGTAGTATGACTTTTTTTTAATCAAGTATGGATTTGACTGATATATAGTGTTTGTTATGGAATTGATATATTAAGGATTTTAATGAAGTTTTAAACACTTGTAACAAGTATTATTTAGTATATATTATATACAATTAGTATAAATACCGGCAAGCTTTAATAACTTGATATTAATACCTAGGTTTCATCTAGAAATCTTTTATTTCAATAAAACAAATAAGGACTAGATCCTTATTTTCCTAAAAAAAAAAAACTTGATATTAATACGTTCAGACTCAGTTAGCGTCATATATAAAGAAGTTAAAATTTAATAGAATATGTTAGTTAAAAACAATTGACAAATGAACTATTTACATTTTCTTGACGAGCCATGAGTACTTAAAGTATATTTGATATTAATACGTTCAAGCAGCAGCCAACACCATATGTTAAAAAATTAAAATTTGATAGAATTTGTTAATTAGAAACAGTTGACAAATGAGCTGTTTACACTTTAATGACGAGTTATTTATACTTGCCCTATTCGATATTAATACGTTTAATTGCCAGCCAGCGCCATATGTAAAAAAAATTGATAGAAGTTGTTAGTTACAAACAGTTGACAAATGAATTATTTACACTTTCTTGACGAGATATAAATACTTCAAGTATTCGATATTAATACGTTCAAGCCCTTGAGCTAGCACTTGCACTGGTCTTCCCGGTCCCAAAAAGGCCTAAAGTTTGCACAGGACTTGCTATTATGTGACTTAAATCCAGACGTAGGCACTTGTGACATAACTATCCCGGACAATAGTTAGAGTTCGAGAGATTTCTGAGAAATTTTGCTAGAAGGCTCCAAAAACAATTCACAATAATTTAGCATTTAATACAGATAATATATTATATTAAAATTGCTGTCACTAACATTATTATAAAATTTGGAAAATAAAACAACAACGGTAAGATTCATTAGTTTCTGTATTTACTAAAAGAGAACATTATACTAAAATCTAAATTTAAATTTATACTCTTGAACCCTACTCCCTGGCATATACAAAAATAAGTATGCTACATAAATGGCTCAACAATGATTACATCAGAAAACTAATATTTTAGGGACGTCGTATCAAACTTATGCAACCATTCATTCGCATAAAATTGTGTAACTGTTACTATTATGATTTAAGCGATGTAAAAATATTGTATATGCTCTGAGAGATCGATCTGTCACGTTGTTATGGCTCCTTATCTATCTCTTGCGCATAACAATTTTTGTCAGTAAATAAAAAAAAAACAAGTTTTGATAAACAATACTTAAATTACATAAAATCAATCTAATTGGTAGACTATCTATATGTCCCTTAACATAATTATAAATTTACGTTTTACATTTTAATTTTTAAAATTATTGTTAAAATTGTTAAAATTGTCAAAATAGATATTGTAATGTGATCTCTCCTCAACGTTAAATCTGTATCGACAATTTTTTTATTGAGAAAGAAGATGTCTATCATCAATTTTGTATTCATACTTGCGTTAAATCTTTGAATCAATCACTAAATATAATTTATATCACATAATTTTTAACATATAGAAAATTTGAACTTTTTTTTTCCAATAAGAGAAAAGAGCTTAAGAGACGTACACGTACAATAGCAACATATATTCCCAAAAATAACGAAAGAGACGAACACCAACAACACAGATCCTAGTGCATGGGTCCATAGATGTAAAGTTGTAAACTGTCCCAGTCCCAGGCCAGGAGACGACGGTGAATAGGATTTATCGTCGTAACTCGTAAGTCGTAACCACCCCAATTGATCTCAAACAGTGAAATGACCATAGACACATAAAATATGAATGATTACTTGTAGTATATCTCCTGTAGAGAAGCGTGTGGTCGTATATATTACAGTTTTGTGTATACAACTCCAGAACAACTTACATTGGAAGAGCCGCACCGGAACAAATACTTTGGAGAGTCAGAAAGCAGAAGAATACTAGGACTCTACTGTGACGGATCCTCTCCAGCCGAATATATGTAGCTCATTAGGCAACGACGCACCTTAGGCATTACTTGATCAAAACTCGAAAGCTCGCAAGTTGTTCGATATATGCGGTCCTGATCTGTTTACAAAAGATCAACTTATTATTATAATTGGAGAGGATCCGTACAAAGGCCCATACAAAGTAGCGGCTTAATTTCGGCGGGTCCGGATCCCCTAAAGTAAAACAATCTTTGGGTTTTGGATTGAGACCGTCCGATTCGAATTCGTCGTTTCAGATTGTCTCGGAATTCGAATTTATCATCGGAATGTGTGCGCTAACTTCGCCGATAGATTTTCACGGATTCAAATTGGACGGTCTCGATCCAAAACCCAAGGATTGGGTTACTTCACTGGATCCGAATTGAATTTGGGCCCAGTAACTGAAACAGCTATCCTTAGAAGAATCCAAGACAGGCGTGACTTTAGACTGTAGTCTTCGTGTATTATTCCTTTTTACTGTTCACGCAATTTTATTTTTTTCAATTAATTTTTTTATTATGCAGCATTTTTGTGAATAAACAGTGGTATGAAACATTGATTAATGCACTGTTGCTCAAGTAAATAAAATTTGAATGTCAAGAATGTGTTCACTGAACTTATCATGAAAAAAAAACTTGAGTAACACGACCAATTGAAGGGGTCCTATTCCTGCTTCTGGTATACCCCATATTTGGTTGTGGTCTAAAGGTAGCTTAAAGGCTTTAGGCCACTGTTATTCCACCAAACATGATTTAAACTAATTAGTCTAATATGGAATAGCCTAAAAGTTAGGCCGGCCTAAACGGGCCTAAATTAAACCACCTCTTGAGGTGCCTTAAATTTAAGCTTCAATTTTACGCCACTGGGGTCCACTGTCATTCACCTTCAACCATTTCACCCCTCTCCTCATTAATTAGTAATAATATATTATTAGTATATAATTAGTATATTATTATTATTAGTATATAATTATATAATTAATATCATATATTGTTAATATATTAAATAATAATTATATATATTATAGTTATTATTAATATATTAATATTATATAATTAGTATATTTTTATTACTAATTATTATTAATATATAATTATATAATTAATATGTTATATTGTTAATATATTAAATAATTATTAACAATAATATTATAATATATTATAGTTATTATTAATATATTAATATTATATAATTAGTATGATTATTAATAATTATTATTAATTATATAATTAATATCATATATTGTTAATATATTAAAAAATTATTATAATAATATTATAATATATTATAGTTATTATTAATATATTAATGTTATATAATTAGTATCTTATTATTAATATATAATTATATAATTAATATCTTATATTATTAATATATTAATATGAGGAGGGTTCAAATGCCTCCATTTTTCATGCCTCCACCATGCCTCCATTTTTAAAAACTTTAATAACTCAAAATTTAAAACTTAAAAGTCAAAATAAAACCATTGGATATGATCTACATCATTTTATCTATACACGTGTAAAATATTATGACATATCAATTTTGTTTTGGTTGTCATCAAGAGCTTGTAAAAAATGTACTAATGTGGATAATTTCTAAACGTTGATTTCTCAACTTATTGATTCACATAAAAATAATTATATAATTAATATTATATAATTAGTATCTTATTATTAATATATAATTATATAATTAATATCTTATATTGTTAATATATTAAATAATTATTATAAAAATATTATAATATATTATAGTTATAATTAATAATTAATATTATATAATTAATATCTTGTTATTAATAATTAACTAACTTAGGCTTCCAAAACTTTAGTCCTCCACCAACTCTAACCAAACAAGAAATACTTTAAGCCGTGGTCTAACTTGAGAGCTCAACCAAACATAAATAATTTAGACCAGTCTAAGTTGGAATAACAACTTAGGCCACCTTAACTTTAGTCCACAACCAAACACCACCATAGTGAGCAAATGTTTTCCAATCAAATGAGATTTTTGTATACATGATATACAAGAGAAATACTGATAAAATAATTCTTAAAACAACATAAAAATTCATTACTAGAGTATAAATTGGTTTGCGATGTTTCATTCTAAAATTATTGCTCAAACAAGTAAGAGAAAAGTTCCTGAATTTGAATCCAAGTAAGAATAGTTAGTTTCAAGTTTCATTAAGACTTGAATTTGTTTCAAATAAAATCACACGCAACTTGCTAGCATGAGACCCGGCCCATAATCCACTAATTAAAATCTTCTTTGAAGGGTCACACTCAAAACATGAGCAAAGAAAGAAAAGTTCGAAAAACCTCGGCATTTGCAATTGATTGTTTCAACAATCCAATGAGAAGCTCATAAGCATATTTAAAAATTGAACGAATTGAAGAAAAAAAAAAAAAACGCAAGAAAAATCATAAATGAATTCAATTGCCTTTTCTTACTTTTCTACTCCATAGTATTTTTGTACCCTTCACTTTTTTATCAAACAAAATTTATTGGCTGAAGAAAAATTCTACATACAAAATCCCCCACCAATGGCTTTCTTTTCCGCCCTTCTTATTTATTCTTCAACCTGACTTCCTCAAAAAAAAAAAAAAAAAAAAAGAAAAAACAAAGAAAAGGAAAACCTCTCTGCTGTTCACTGTTTCTGTACGCACGCCTCAAAATTTTTGAAGAACTACAAAACAAAAAACCTATAAAAAGACAAAATCAGAAGAAAATAAGAAAAGAGGAAAAGGTCATGACCTTTTGTCAAATTCCCAGCACTTATCTCTTTCCCCTCCTTTTTTTTTTTTTTTTCTTTCAATTCTCTGCGTCCCAATTTCAGAAGAACAGAGCTGTCTAATTTTAATTTTCAAAAACCAACTTCCAACCTTCCTCTGGCCCCATTCCACGTGGCAGAGCACCCCGTTAGTTCCCCACCAAGAATCACCTCTCCTCTCACCTCAGCCATGGGCTCCGCTCTTCATTGCCATCGGTGTATCATGCACGACCTTGCTCCAAGTGTGGCTAGCAATCTCTCTTCTTCCTTCCTCCGCCGCTGCGTCACGAAGAAAATCCCGTACGGACTCCGAGCACGGCCGAAGAACGAGGCGGTCCCACCTTTCAGACTCGACTTGTTTCCCTTCTCTTCTGAGCTTCGCTCGAACCACATCCGTTGCATCAACTCTCCTAATAGGCCATCTCCATTCGCTTCTCATCTTCTCTATCTTCCCCACCTGTACCATGGCGAGTTCTCTCGTGTTATCCTTTATTTCTTCTAATGCATCTCCTAAACTCCTTGTACCATTAAAATACCGCTCCAGCTCTGGCACGCCAATCGCCATCTCCAAACCCTTATTCGTCTCCCTCTCTCTCTTCTCCTTCTTGAAGTACTCTCTTAACTCTTCCACCATACCTATATCTATCATCTCATCTACTCTCTTATCCAAATACTCCATTAATACCTCATTTTCTACATCAACCCATATCATACAACAGTTGTACCTTAACCCAGGTCTATGAAAGGTCAATCTCTGATCAAACGGGTTGTATCCTGGTCGATATGGATCCGATAAGAGGGCATGGATGAGGGAGTTAGACCCTCCGGCAATCACTGGAAGTTTGTGTCGGTTGGAGATGGAGGAGATTGCAGTGGTTGCTAGTCGACGGTAACTCTCTTGAGAGAGTTCGCCTGAGGCGGCTGGAACTGACCCAAGGAGGTGATGTGGTACACCGAGCCGTTCCTGTACAGGTACTTTGTTGGTGGTTATGTCAAGGCCTGTGTAGAGCTGGATCTTGTCCGAGTTTACCACCTCGCCTGAGAACTGACGGGCTATGTCGATGGAGAGGCGGGTCTTGCCTGTGCCGGTTGCACCCATTATGACCACTATCTGTTTGTCAAATTGCCTCTGAGAACATGGGTCCTGAGGTAACAGCGCGTGGCGGTACCGGCGCAGCAGAGATCCTATGCTTCTTCTCATCGATAAGAGCACGGAGGGACGGAGAATGGGATGGTTATTCCAAAAAAGAGGAATAGGATGATGAAGAATAGGAATAGAGGAAGCCAGTTGGGGCACGCTTATCAGTAGCTCATGCGCTTCTTGCTGTCTGACTGTGTGTGTGATGGTATATGAAGATGTTTTTCTCTCTCTACATGTACAAACTCTAGAGACAAATCTCTTTCTGTAATTGTGCGGTAGGGTGTGGAGAGAGTGAGGTGTTCGTTTCTTATATATATAAATTAGCAAATGGTGGATTAGAGATAGCGTTATATTTTTTTTGTTATTTGCTTTAATTTTTTTTTAATCTATTAAATTATGGGAGTTGAGAAGTGAGGAATAATAATATAATGAGGGGGTGTTATCACTTATAATCATATTGCTTGTGCATGCGGCCGGAGTTAATACTCTTCTTTACAGAGACAAAAATTTAAAACATGGAGGCTGTGCTGGTACTTCGTAATTTGTGTATAGCTATATAGCCTACATTCTACTTGGGGAATGGGGAGTAGGAAGGAGAGAGAATGAAGAAAAAGCATGTAAAAAAAGGTGAACTGTTATGTAATAATTAACTGTTGTTTTACGAGGAATGGGTGAATGGGAATGTTAAACTGCTAAAGGCTGACAGGTGTATCATTACTCTTGTCGTGAATACAGATTAAATGTTACTAGTATTCGACGTTACTAATGGTGTGTGAGTTACTGATTAAAGCTACTCGCATGGTAACAAGCTGGTGATTAGAAAATAATATTGGTCAGGTTTAAAATTCAAGAGTATAATTTAAAAATAATTCGTTATTTTAATCATATAAATCAAAATCAAAATAATGATATTCTTCTTAACAAAAAAAAGTTCGTAATCTTTTCTAATAAAATAATATAAATAGCATTAATTTGTCAAAGTTAAAATCCATTTGTCATGGGTTGGGAAAAAATTAACAGATTAAAAAAATTTAAATTCATCGGTAAAGTTGTTGGGAATTTTTTTTATAGATTAAAATAAATAATATTTAAAAACTTGGTTGCTCTACTTAAAGAGTAATTGTCATAATTTTTTGTCTTAACAGAATAAATAATATGTCTAATCTTCTAACCACCTCTAGAAAGATGGACATTTATTAATAATTACCCATTTCTTTTTCTAAGAAGAAAGCTCGTATATGTTTGATAAAATATACCTTAAAAGAAAAATTTTGTACTTTATCTAGTCACACTTACTGACCGTATTCGTCTATTTTTTGTCCATCTTCATAGCCACGCAAATTGATGCATTAGAATAATGCACAGTTAAGACCACATACGATCAAAAAGGGGTTGTAATTTCATAAAATTGCGATGAAGCATAGTTGACGAGGCATTTCAAGAATAAAAATAAACAGTCAAATCTTCTATTAATGGTAGCCAGTTCATTTGAGTTATTGAGTAAATGCCTAAATGTTAGGCATCTAATCTTTAAACCGTGAATTAGTGACTTCACCTGTTCACCATCTTTATCTTTACCAATTCAATTCATTTCAGGTCAAATTTATCACTTGTCACATAAAAAAAATGTAAGAAATGTAAAAACTTAACATTTTCAAAACCACTTGAATATCATAATATTTATCTGTAAATAGGCGTTTAATTTATAACAACTCCAATAACTCAATCCGTACCAGAAGTGTGCAACAATAAATAAATTTAAAAAAAGTTTGCAGCAACTGTCAGAGTCTCTACAAAACAAGATTTTGTCTGTTGTGTGCATATAAATAAAAGATAAGGCAGTCTAACATCTTGTTTGGATGGAGAGTTGAGAAAGGGAGAAATGGAAATAAAAGAAATTTTTTTCTCAAATCTTATTTGGTTGATAAATTTATATTGGAGGCGAAAGGCTACACGAGATAAAAGATTTAATTTTACATTATTATAATCAATATAATTAATTTCTCTTCCGATTTGGAGTGTAAGTCATGAAAAGAAATTTTGTTATAAATATTTTCAAAAATTGACACAAATGTCCAATTCTATATTTTACCTATATAATTCTTATTCGAGTTTTTTATCACAAACCTACGACAACTAACAAATTTCTCATTAATCTTATAAATTTTAATTAACCAAACAAGAAATAAAACATAAAGAAGAATCAAATTTATTTTTTCTTGTTAATCATTCAAACATAAAGAGATTAAATATATTAATCTTTCTTTTTATTTTATTTCATTCTATTCTTCACTTCCATTCCCTTCCTCTGCTGTCCAACCAAACAAGGTGTCAGGAGTAAAAAGCTATAGATGAATAAATAAATTAGAAGTGTTATAGGTCAGGTTAGATAGGCTGGTATAATCAAGGTAGGAATGCCATAGACCACAAAGTGTGTGGGTCCCATCACAAAGTCCCATACACTGTGGTCAAGTTTAAGCGTTGAATTTGATCCGAACCGTCTGGTTTTAGTGGCTTAGTTTCATTTACAAGTTCCTAAGGTTTGACCTTTCAGTTGACTCTATTTTGGTGTCGTCAATTCAAAAGTACGGTTTCAAAATGTCCGTGGTTTTGGTCCATGTGAATTAGTGTTTATACCGTGTTTGTGCTATGCCATTTTATGATTTAATGATGTTTATTGGTTGGGTACTATAAAAATCTCTCATTAATGCGAGAGTAATAAAAAAAAAATATTTTTAAGAGTATTGTTATTATCATCGACAGTATCTGCAATAATATCAACACTGTTATTTTTATTCTCGCATATAGTGAAAGATTCTTATTGTAGGTATAATTTAGCAATTTATTATACGCATTGCTCGCTTTGCATTTTTCTTTTTTCTTTTTTAAATTTTTTTAGAAGAACAACCTAAAACCAAAAATATTAAAAGAAAACGATAGAGAGAATAGTTTCAACGGAAAAGACATTGACATACTAAATTTACAGAACAAGATTATTTCAAATTATTTAACATGGTCTAAGAAAAATTAATGTATTGTTTTAGTACACTCATCTCTCGTGTAGTGTTCTTATGACAAATCAGTGATGTATAAAAAATATCGGGTCAAATTTCATAGCTTGAACATCTATTGGCACCTGGAACCAACAAATGAGCCCCTCACACATGGTAAGCAACTGTCTATTTTTAAATTTGAAAAATCAGTATAAACCCTATATTGGAAATATAGATTGTTGTCTATTTCTGTAGAACATATTGCTTGCTTCTGAATATTTTTATCTATCTTTGACAAAAATCTTAACTATCTCTCGTCCAAAAAAAACAGAGAAAAACCAAAGAAATCCACAATATTAAAAAATTTGTTTCCAGTGCAATACCTAACAATTTATAATGAAATTTGAGTTGTCGGTTTTAAACTGGCACAAATCTCAAAATGAAACCCCCTCTATTACAAATAGGAACTGAATTGATTTTGATCCGGCTGTGAGTATTCTATATGGTTCTGTATTTGGGAGCATACTCCGCCGCAACAGATACTATACTTAGCCTGACGCAAGCACTCCAAAGACAGGTTCATTTCCCCCGATAAATCGTGGACCAAGTCTCAAAAGAAAATGGGGATTGCGGTAAGCACTAAGTTGGTCGATGTCTAATCTAAATTGTTTGAATTTAAATTTTAGTATGAATTTCAACACAAACTTAACGGATACAATTAAATTTGATTTGATATCCATTGAAAATTCTCCCGACATTTTTATTTATATCCAAAGTTTAATAGAAATTAATAAATATACTCAAATCGGCTGGGAACTTATAAAAATATCCATACCGGCACTAAATGATGTTTTTTTTGCAATTATGATTTCGTCAGTCCCCTAGGGTTGACCCTGAGGGTGCCATTGCCCCCGTCTCGTCCCAAGCTTTCCGAATTGGAGTAATATGCGCAAATCCGAGTTTCCTAGCCAAAGTTATGGCCGTTTAAAGTTTTTTTTTTAAAACGATGCTTTCATGCAAAAACACCGATAACGCACCGATGCTTTATGCACCGCCTAACAACGGCAGAAGTGTAAGGATATTTCATTGCAAAAATATCAGCAACGCACCGATATTTTTTTAGCACTACCATGCTTAATTGCCAATGCTAAGTTTAATAAAACATTGATGTTTTATTACAAAAATATCAGCGACGCACCGATGTTTCATTGCAAAAACATCGATGATGCACCGATACATACAACCGATGTAACACACGCAACAAATCAAATGCATTTGTTTGATTTAATAGCCAAACCGAGTGCAAACTTCAATCCGAGTTTCGTACGACTTTTTCTTCTAGCCAAACTATGCTATGCCCATCCTAAAAAAAAAAAAAAAATTTTGAATACCAGCCATTAAAATAGCCGGTACCATATTAAATTGGATACCGGCCAGAAAATGACTGATATGAGTATTTTTATAACTCCCACCGGATATGGGTATATTAATTAATTTCTATTAAACTTTGGATATAATAAAAATGTCGGAAAATTCTCTGTTCTTACAAGATTACTTTGGCTCAAATTGTTCAAATTTATAACAACAGTATTGTACATGGTCAGTGCTTTAATTTTATTTTCTGACCCTCTTAATGCAAGTTCTGTAAATTTTAAAACTTCTTCTCTTACAAAAATTTCAACAAAATTTCTCCGCAATTACTATCCTACCCTTTTTTAAGAAGAATTTCTAGCGTGCCCATATATACAAACTTTAAAAATAATCAATTTTTCCATCGAAACACCATAATATTTAGTATCCTCACCAAAACTTCACATTTTTTCTTCTTAAAAATAATTGTGAGAATATTTAATATTATGATATTTTGATGGGAAATTTGACTATTTTGAAAGTTTGTATGGACACACTAGAAATTAACCCTTTAAAAATTAAAAAATAAATCAGTTAATAATAGTTCAAGATATTATGATATTATCATTTATGTTTTGCAAAAGCAGATTTTAATGTGCTATTATGAAGTTCTTCTATTCACGAATTATCTACAAATGTGAACTCTACATAAATTTAAATTTATACAGTATTCATTTTAATAAATTTTTCGTAAGTTTACACTTAACAACTATCAATTATGTTTAAACAATTATATACTTAAAAGTATTCATGGTTCGTAATTAACTATGTTGAACCATGTGCAAATCTAGTTTGTTAAGTGCACACATTTGAATATGTAAATGATTTACCATTTGATCATTCCTAACATCAAAATTCGTGCTACCACATGAAAATCAGACCTATCATGCAATGAAAAACTAGCAATAGAATTGTTTCTCTAATTAATTTCAGGGTTTAATTATAATGAAAAGGTAAGTTTTTTACTTAGAATTGTTTCTCTAATTAATTTCGGAATGTCAGTCTCAATTTACCAAACTCTATTTTGTTAATATCTGCACATTATTAAAAAAGTACACATAATAAAATATAAATATCACTGCGGTCGTAATCAAGTTGCGCAAATGAGCGTGCTACAAGTACAGATACATCAGCTTTCACATATATTACGAAAATCAAATTGTCAATTCCGGAACTAACCAGTCCATAATTACCAAAATAATAGCTTGGAAGTTGTTTTAATTTTGCAGCCCTTATTTTCATTATAGTAAGAAGTACAGTCAATTGGGCCGAAATTTTTTTTGTTACCATCTTCTAAAAATAAATAAACACAAATGACATATTTTTCTAAAAAAGTTTCAAATATACTAGGAACACAGATTAAATTTGGTCTCCAAGTATATTTTAATATGGAGATCATGTTGAGTGGTTTGAATTGACTATTTGAATTTAAAAAATGGATATAAGTATGTAAGACAAGATTGAAGCACTCCTATGTGAGAGGTCATTGGTTCAAAACCTACAAAGAGAGAAAATTTTCTATATTAATACATAGGGGTTTTAAATGTATTGGCTGACTTGATCTCTAACTAATATTAAAAAAAAAAAGACAAAATTGAAGTACAAAAACAATAAGACATTTTAACCCTACTCTTCTTAGATCACTGTCTTCTATTTTTTTTTTTTCATGTTTATGCTACTAAACCTAAATTGTTTAGATTTGATGACACCTGATTGGAGCAAGAGTTTCTGTTGGACATGAACCGTAGGAATTGAAAAAAAAAAATCCAATTTCAAAAGCATTAATTAGTTAAGGATCGAGCTGGATAGTTTATATGGACAAAGAGAGGTCAGAGAGAAAAGAAACATCACTTTCTCAAAATTGTGGAGCGGTATGATGTTCCATATGAAACCTGGATATTTAACTTCTCTTGAGCTGGAGTTATATGGATGAGACTTGAGAAAAAACATGTTGAAAAAGTACGGTGAAAAAGTGTTGGTAAACTTAGTACAGTTTTAACTATCAAACTATGATAATCTTAAGCTAGAAACGTATCTCGGCTTTAGGTGTAGAACTTGCATAGGTGGCACGCATTTCATGGTCTTGGGAGCGAATTTCCTTTCGAGTCCTCGAGCTCGTATGCCCCTTTTCCTCGGATGCGTACCACCCGGAAAGGGCCTTCCCAATTAGGCTCTAGTTTGCCCACATGCTTGCATGTCGCTTCCACCTTCTTCAGGACCAGATCGCTTGGCTGGAAGTCTCGAGGTGAGACATGTTTGTCAAAGGCGAGCTTAACCCGTCGCTGATATTCCATCGTGCGTATTCGAGCTTTCTCTCTGACTTCAATGATGAGCTCGAGTTCGGTAGTGCGTGCATCTCGATTTTCTCTCTCAGTATGTCATCGTGCGAAGTGATGGTTCCACGAGTTCCATAGGAGTCACAGCCTCCATCCCGAACACCAATGAGTACGGCGTCTGCTGTGTTGCCTCTCGTGGTGTGGTCCGATAAGCCCATAGGAATTCATCCAGTATGTCAGGCCATTTTTTCGGTTTGCCTCAACTTTCTTCTTCAATCCCTCCAGGATGGTTCGGTTAGTGACATCGGCAAGGCCATTACTGGCAGGATGGCTTACCGAGGTAAAATTGTTGTGGATACCAAACCCTGAGAGGAATGCCATAGTGCTTGCTGCATTGAATTGAGTGTCGTTGTCGGAAATGAGGGCATGAGGTAGGCCAAACCTGCAAATTATGTTGCGCCAGATGAACTTCTCGGCCGCTGCTGCTGTGATGGCGGCCAAGGCCTCGGCCTCGACCCATTTTGTGAAGTACTTCACAGCAACGATTATCCATCTTCTTTGTCGGACAACCCTAGGGAAAGGACCGACGATGTCGATTCCCCATAAGTCGATGGGCCAGGCTCCCGAGATGGATACCTGTTCATATTGTGGGACATTGCTTAGCTTGCTGTGGTACTGACACTTATCGTATTTTTTTCACGATATATGTTTCGTCTTGTTGCATAGTCGGCCAATAAAATCCTGTCCGCAACACTCTTTTTTCCAAGGTTTTGGCACCTTGATGGCTGCCGCATATGCCTTCGTGTACCTCGGCTAGCATCTTTTGCGCTGTGTCTTCTCAGATGCACTTGAGCCAAGGTCGGACATACCTCCTCTTGTAAAGCTGATTGTTGAAGATAGAATATAGGGGGGCTATTTTCTTCAAATGTTGGGCCTTAAGTTTGTCAGTGGGCAAGGCTCCTGTGTTGAGAAAATTTCATATTGGTGCAAACCATGTATCCCTGGGCTCGTCCATGGCGAACATCTCGATAACGTTCGTGTTAATGCTAGACTCCGGGACATCCATGACAATCACGGGTCTCTCTTTGTCGAGATTGCAGGCAGCTCCCAATTTTGAGAGAGCATCTGCTTGGCAATTTTTGTTGCGTGATACGTGTTAGATCTCCACTTTGTCGAATTGCTCTTTCAAGAAGTGAAACTGTTCACGGTATTTTCGCAGCTTGTCATCCATCACTCGACATTCTGTGTTGATTTGTTTAACTGCGAGCTCGGAATCACTGTGAAGGTAGACCTCCTGAGCTCCTAACTCTTTGGCCAATTAAGCCCGGCTATCATGGCTTTGTATTCGGCCGTGTTGTTGGTTACCGAGAACTGAAAGTGGAGCGTATAATTCAAAGTTTCTCCTTGTGGGCCGATCAAAGATACCTCGGTACCTACCCCGTAGCGAGGAAGCGCCATCAACATATAACTTCCATCTGCCTTCTTGTTCCGAAGGGGCCCCGAAATACTCGGCTATGAAGTCTATAAAAATTTGTGACTTCAAAGCATTTCGTGGATGAAACGAGATGTCGAACTCTGAAAGTTCTAGCGCCTAGGCTAGTAGTCGACCCGAGGAATCAAAATTGCAAAGGCTATTTTAAGTGGCACTCATGTGTACACCTTGATAAAATGGGATTGAAAGTTGGGCCTCAGTTTCCTCGCGGCTACTAAAGGGCGTAGGCTGCTTTTTCAATTTATGTGTATCTCGTCTTGGCGTCTCGGAGCACATGGGAAACAAAGTAGATTAGTCTTTGTTCTCTTCCTTCTTCTCGGACTAGCATCGCGCTCACCGCGTGGCCGGTTGTGGCCAAGTATAAGACCAGTGTATCTCCAGCTGTAGGTCTGCTAAGACATGGAGGGTTGGTGAGGTACGCATTGATCATTTCAAAGGCAGCGGCAGATTTATCTGTCCACTCAAATCTTGCTGACTTGCGCATGACCTTGAAAAAAGGAAAAAAAACAAGTCTCCAAATCTCGCATTGAACCTGTTAAGTGCAGCCAATCTTCCCGTCAGTGACTGAAGCTCCTGTAGATTCCAATGTGGATTCATATCGAGGATTGCTTGCGACTTGGAGGGGTGAATTTCGATGCCCCTCATGGACACCAAGAACCCAAGGAATTTCCCTCCAGTGAGCCCAAAAAAACTTTTCTTTGGATTTAGTTTCATGTTGGCTCCGTTCAAAGTCACAAAATGTCTCCTGAAGGTCTCGAACGTGGTCTAAGTCTGACATGCTTTTAACTAATAAGTCATCTACGTACGCTTCCATATTTCGACCAATATATTCCTTAAATACCGTATTCACCATTCTCTGGAAGGTTGCACCTGCGTTTCTCAATCTGAATGGCATGACTCAGTAACAATAGAGTCCTAAGTGAGTTGTGAACGCAGTTTTCTTTTCGTCTTCTGGATTCATCCTGATTTGATTGTAACCCGAGAAGGCGTCCATAAAACTGAGGTACGTGTGTTCCGAGGTAGAATCCACTAGTTGGTCAATTTTGGGCAAGGGAAAAGGATCCATGGGGCATGCTTTGTTGAGGTCGGTATAGTCAATGCACATCCTCTAATCCCCATTAGACTTCTTAACGAGTACAGAGTTTGCCATCCACTTGGGGCAGTCCACATTTAGAATGAACCCTGCGTCGAGAAGTTTTTCTACTTCTCTCTTAACGGCCAACTGCCTTCCTTCTCCCATGTTGCGCTTCTTTTGTCGGACTGGTTTTGAGCCGGGCTTGATATGCAGTTTGTGCTCGGCTATTCATCTGGGGATCCCGGGCATCCCCAGCTGGCGCACGCGTCAATATCCGTGAGCAAACCCAGCTAGCGTTGATGGTAATTTTTTATTTTTGAAAATATAGGTGGCGGTTGTTTAATTTTGATTTATTGAGGTGATAACTAAAAAAATTTCAGAGAAATTAAAGAGGTTATATTTGCAGTTAAGATATGACAAACTTCCTGATAAAATAGCTAGTTATTGCAATTAAATGTGAGAATAGCTAGTTATGGTCAAAATTATTATTCTTTATGAATATAAAAGTTAAATTAAGAACTCGAAAAGTGAATATCGAGAAATTTTTTCTTGTTAGTAATTTTTTATACGCAGAATGTCGAACAAAAAAAACCAAAATGTCGCATACTTTGTGTATGTTGAATAATTGATATAGTTATATAAATTATATTTAATTATTTTAAATAATCATAAAAAAAAATTGAATTATATATTAAAGTTGTAAAAATAAATGCATAATGAAGGAACTAAAAATGAAAGGCACTATAAGCATCCTCGAAGTACGATATATATATATATATATATATCCGAATCACGAAAGGATCTTAGAAGTTTTTATGAACGTTATTTCAGAAACGGTATTAACTAACTTTGAAATTTTAGTTGCCTTAATTATTTATTGAAAGTATAAATAACAACTTACAGTGCCTTTGAACTTAGTCCAAATTCATTGATCATGAGCAAGGAAATGCTTGTTTGTTATGCTTCTCAACTAGCTACAAGGACCGTTTCTAATATAATATAGCTTAAGTCTAATGCTCGAGGTACTTTTGTTCATTTAATTGGGGGCACACCATGCATTATTTCATTATTTGTAATATCCCCCCGCCATAACCTCCATGTGAGTAGATCATACATTAAAACAAGAAAAAACCAGGGGAGAGGTACCGGGGCATGCTTGAGGTATGGAATTCTCCTATTACACCTTTCTTGATTTTTTTTAAAGTCTCAAATATACCATTTGAAAAATGTATGTTATCAAAAGAAGAAGACTTACAAAAGATATAATAGAAAAAAAAAACTAATTGAGCTCAAAATAATATACTAACAATTATGCATGCTAACTGCAGCTTGTAGTAACTTGATAATTACTTGCATAATAAACTCACTCCTTCAATAACTTAATTTTTCATACATATTTTAGAATATAGATTTGGATAGTGTGCAATGCACACCTGTGTGTCACATGTCGAAGACTTGTCTATTTTTGTATGATATAATTGTTGACAGCTTTTACGGATTTCTGGTCAATTCAAAACACATTTTAATTAACAACTATTAAGAAATTAATAAATTAATTGTTTTGGACTCACTATAATTTCAAAAATGTACAATTTTGATATATCACAATGCACGTTTGGCAATTACACATTTAACACTTGGTTATTGCATGATGCATACATGACCATTTCACAATGCACATTTGCTCATTGTCCGGATCATTCTAAAATACACACTTGATTATTGTATAAAGTATACGTGATTTTTGCAAAATGCGCACCTGATAGTTGTACAATGTATATTTGACTATTGTAGAATGCACACTTGTCTATTTTATGTATTAATTGTTTCATACTTGCCAAAAAAAAAGTAATAATTGCTGCCTTGTTATTGAGAAAAGTGTCCCCTAAATTTTGTAGTGCTATAAATATATGTTTCTATGTTTCACCATGTCCCCTCACGACATATACATGCATCACCCACACGAGGAACCCTAGGCTAGATCTGCTTATTTGTCAATCTATTGACTAGCATTTCATGAACGGAGGAACACCGGGATTTTTTTTTAAAAACATAATTAAAAAAATATTGTTACCAAAAGATTATTTTTTTTTTTTAAAACATAAGAACCGTACTGCCAATTCGGTCCACTTGATTTTTTTTTTTTGAACCGAATTGTCATTACTTTTTTTTTTACAAAAATCATAATAACCGTACTGCCAATTCGGTCCGCTTAATTTTTTTTTTTGGACCGAATTGGCAATTCGGTCCATGTTGATTTCACAAATTTTTTCAGAAAGACGGCCACAGAAAATCCGAAAAAGACTCCGGACCGAATTGGCAATTTAGTCCCAACTTATTTTTTTTTTAGAGTTATGCTATTGTAAATTTAGTTAAGAAAATATTTACATTAACAAAGATGTGTAATTCTTACTCGCTAGATTGTGCCAAAAAAATTGAAAATGAAATAGAGTAAATCAAATTTCATCTAATATCCTCTATGGGAGATAAAAAAAAGTGATCCGGCTAAAATTCTATCTAGTTTATTCGTTTTAAAATTTCAATTGACCACATTATTATTTTATTAAAGAATCTAAATTATCAAATTATTATTTCAATTGACCAATTCGAATTTAAATTGTTCTTAACATGTGATGTGATAAAATTCTTATAATTGTTAAAAATAGAAATATGAAATTTTAAAACGAATAAACTAGATAGAATGTCTATGTTAAAATAATATGTAAATTAAAAATATTTTATAAAATAAGTTAATACTATGTATTTTAATAATTTTTAAAATGATCTATATGTTGGAAAGATTCCACGTATAAGCTAATATTATGCTTTTTTTATTTAAGCAAATAAAATTTTACGCTACAATTTTTTATTCTAATCAGTTATACACAAAAAAGATAAAAATAATTCAAAACGTGAATGAAATTATAGTTGTATTTTTCTATTTAAACAAAGAATAGAAAAGTAAATAGGAATAAATGGAAGGGAAGGGAAGGTAGGAGAAAAGTGGGGTCCACAAGGGCATTTTGTTAAGAATTTTGAAAGGAGGATATTTTGTTCTACGTTTTGAAAAAAGAGGGCACCATGTAAAATTTTTCTATTTAATTGTTTTTCGGTTTCAAATTCAATTTGACCTACATTCGATATGATATATATACACAAGTGAGAAATTCAACCAAACCTAAAAAAAAAAAAATTTGGACCGAATTGCCAATTCACAGACTAAAAAAACTCTGGACCGAATTGGCAATTCGGTCCCTAGCCATTACACAAACACAACACAGTTTTCTGTGAAAATTTGTGAAATCAACATGGACCGAATTGCCAATTCAGTTCTTATGATTTTTGTAAAAAAAAAAAAATAATCATGTTGATTTGGTAAAAATATATTTTTTTAATTATGTTTTTTAAAAAAAATCCTGAACACCGTGGGTTACATGTATATAGTGACTAGTGTACATTAGTACATATAGCCATGTTATCCAGATGCATATAATTATTCTGTTTCGGTAATGAAATGGACTTTTTAGCCTTTAAGAAAAAAAAGTGTACATTAGTACTTCTGCAATAAATTGTCACATGTGACATTGTTACTTGTTTCAAGATATAATGGAACAATTAGAGGTGAAACAAAAATAAATTAATAAGGACATTTGATAAAAGATATTGTATTAAATTTTCAATTTTTCTAAATTATATTCTGAAATGTAGTATTTGATATCTGTTTGTAATTTATTATTACAATTTTATAATTTTGATTGAACACTACTCAAAAAGTTTCCTTCCGCCTCTGGGAACAATAACATATTATTTATCAACCCTTGACTTTATATGTCAAAGAGTCAAAATATAAATTTGCTGAAAAGAATAACACGTTTTTGCTGGAAAAATGGCATCATTATATTCACAAGATTTTCTCGATTTGCACACGATGATACGACTTGTAATATTCTCACGTTAATATACGGTCCAAATAGTTGAATGCAACTTCTGACCGCCAGGTAGCATTTATTGTCAAAAGAAGTCTTAGATGGTGTTTGGTTGTAAACTAAAGTTACAAGGAGGTCTAAATTGATTATTTCAACTTAAGTCAGTTTAAATTATTCATGTTTGAGATTTAAAGTTAGATCATAGCTTAAGGTATTTTTTGTTTGATTATAGTTGGTAGAGGACTAAAGTTTTGAAACTCTAAGTTAGTTAATTATTAATAATAAGATACTAATTATATAATATTAATATATTAATAATAACTTAATATATTATAATAATGAGTAGAACTAGGGTGCTCTCGAGTTCACCAAGCCCTTGGTGAACTCAAGTTCAAAACTCATCGGATTGGCTTCAAACGACGAATCCGACCGTTGAAACCCGTCTATCTTATGAGTGATGCGTCTACATGCAAAAATTTTAAATTTTGAAATTAATTTTGCATAGAGTCAAGTGGTCAAAAAACGTCAAAAAATGAATGCATTAAAATTAATTTATTAACCTTCTAATTTTGATCACTTGACTCTATGCAAAATTAATTTCAAAATTTAAAATTTTTGCATGTAGACGCATCACTCGTAAGGTAGACGGGTTTCAACGGTCGGATTCGTCGTTTGAAGCCGATCCGATGAGTTTTGGACTTGAGTTCACCAAGGACTTGGTGAACTCGAGAGCACCCTAGTTCTACTCTTATAATAATTATTTAATGTATTAACAATATAACATATTAATTATACAATTATATATTAATAATAATTATTAATAAAAAGATACTAATTATATAATATTATTATAATAATTATTTAATATATTAACAATATATGATATTAATTATGAGGAGGGTTCCACTGCCTCCATTTTCATGCCTCCACTCAACCTCCAAATCTGGACCACTCATCCATCAGTTTCATCGACGGATGAGATTAAAAATTCATTAGCAACAATTTTTGCAGAAATCATCTCCAGTACTCTCTTCGTCTCTGTCATTCGCCCAACCCCCAAATCCCTCAATTCGCCTCTCCCCCACGCGCCTCCCTCACCCCTCTCCCGTGTCTTCATCCCCCGCGCCCCCCTCAGCCTCCTTCCCCCGACCCCTCCGCGCAACCTCGAACGCTCCTCTGAGCCTCCTCCGTGCATTGAGATTGCGTTTGGGTAAGAATTGATTGGAAATGAAAATTTTGGATTTCTTGGTTATAGGAGATTAAGAAACGCAAATTAACAGGGAAGTTACGAAAAAGAGAAAAGAAATTAACCTGATCAAAGATCCAACAGGAGCATCGGAGGAGACGCAGAGGTGCTTCGGAGGTTGCATGGAGGGGTCGGGGGAAGGGGGCTGAGGGGGGCGGAGGGGAAGAAGGCACAGGAGGGGTGAGGGAGGCGCGTGAGGGAGGGGAAGGGGACGCGCGGGGGCGTGAAGGGTGGGGGCGTCGGGGGAGGGGAACCTGGCAAATTTGGGGGTGGAGCGACGAAGAGAAGAGACGGAGAGGCAGTACTGGAGATGATTTCTCCAAAAATTGTCGCTAATGAATTTTTAATCTCATCCGTTGATGAAACTGATGGATGAGTGGTCCAGATTTGGAGATTGAGTGGAGGCATGAAAAATGGAGGCAGTGGAACCCTCCTCATTAATTATATAATTAAGTAATAATAATTATTATTAATAATATACTAATTATATACTAATAATATATTATTATAATCATTCGATTTAGATCATGACGTGCAATAAAATTAAACCACCATGTAAAGTGGTTTAATTTATGCCGGCTTAAAAATCGACTTATGTCATCTTAGTCCGGCTCAATTAATTCTCATTTAGTGGAGTACCGAAGACTAAACCTCTTATTCCACATTTAGACCACAATCAAATATGAGGTTAGTGACTAAAATAAAGGAAGTCAAAAAGTTATTCTTATTTCTGTGCAAGTAGAGATGAAACATATTTTTTATACAAAAATAGATTACAGAGATTACAAGTCAACACAAGTTGGAATTCGAGCAACATGGCCCAAATGGTGAATGGATACATCCCTCCTTTGCATCCATTTGGGTTACATCGGCATTTGAGATAACCCATGTTATGTTTCTCTTTTTGTTGTTATTCACTTTCAATTGCAATAAAGGGTTGTTAGCAAAACAAAATGGAACCTCTTGGGAAAGAAAGATACATGGTTTGGTGAGCTGTATGCAGGGGATAAATGCCCCAACACCAAATTGCCATATGTGCCTATAAGACTCAGCATATGTATGTATATATGCATGATGTTTTACATGCTTTTTGAGGCAAGAAAAATTGGCCTCTTAGACTGCCACTTGGGGATTAAAAAATTGCAAGTAATATTATTTGTATATATGGATAATTATAGGGAGCTTGACCGGAATTTAGAATATGATTCTCTTAATAATTGTTCAATTGAGTCTCGCATTACATTTCGTTTGTTTGTTTAATGAAATGAAGGGACTGAGACCTTTTAAACAAGATTCATCATTATTTATGTTAGATAGATCATAATTGTTAGTAACAGATTCAGATAATAATACAAATATGGACACAAAGAGTTCCGACATTTTTATTAATATCCAAAGTTTAATACAAATTATTAATTATGTCCAGAATCGGATCCATTATCGAAAAATACCCAAGCCGGCCAGAAAATGGCCGGCTTACTCCCTCCCTAAGCCGGCCATTTTCTGGCCGGCTTGGTACTTTTTTTTTTTAACCCGCATTTCACCCTATATATACCCCATTTTTCTCTCTCCTCATCACAACTGTCTCATCTCACAACCGGATTTGAGCTCTTCTTTGAGGTAATTTTTTTTTATCTAATTTAATTTTTAATTTATTTATTTTAGGGTTTAGGATTTAGGTTTTAGGTGTTAGAATTTAGATTATGTTGTTGTAATTTAGTGTAATTAGCTAAGTTAACCAATATTTAGTGTATTTTGGTCATTTTGACCATAATTAGGCTTATTAAGGGTAATTTTACCGAAATTAGCACATTTGACCAATATTTAGGGTATTTTGGCCTTTTTTATCATAATTAGGCTAATTAAGCGTAATTTAGTGTAATTAGCACAGATGACCAATATTTATGGTATTTTGGCTTCTTTTACCATAATTAGGCTGATTAAGCGTAATTTTACCGAAATTAGCACATTTGACCAATATTTAGGGTATTTTGGTCTTTTTTACCATAATTAGGCTAATTAAGCGTAATTTAGTGTAATTAGCACAGATGACCAATATTTATGGTATTTTGGCCTTTTTTACCATAATTAGGCTGATCAAGCGTAATTTTACCGAAATTAGCACATTTGACCAATATTTAGGGTATTTTGGTCTTTTTTACCATAATTAGGCTAATTAAGCGTAATTTAGTGTAATTAGCACAGATGACCAATATTTATGGTATTTTGGCCTTTTTTACCATAATTATGCTGATTAAGCGTAATTTTACCGAAATTAGCACGTTTGACCAATATTTAGGGTATTTTGGTCTTTTTTACCATAATTAGGCTGATTAAGCGTAATTTAGTGTAATTAGCACAGATGACCAATATTTATGGTATTTTGGCATTTTTTACCATAATTAGGCTGATCAAACATAATTTTACCGAAATTAGCACGTTTGACCAATATTTAGGGTATTTTGGCCTTTTTTATCATAATTAGGCTGATTAAGCGTAATTTAGTGTAATTAGCACGTTTGACCAATTTTTAGGGTATTTTAGCTTTTTTTACCATAATTATGCTGATCAAGCGTAATTTCACCGAAATTAGGTTTTATTTTAGACATCAGGATGCCTAGAGCACGGCCTACCCAGCGTCCAGTAGTGGACGAGCCGATCAGTACTAGCAGCACGGAGCACATCAGTCCTCTCCTGTGGATTCCCCACAGCGAGCACCGAGTCTCACTGGCTTCTCGTGAGGTACGTTCCTTTTCTTATATTTTCATTAAATTTTGTTGGGTTTAAATTTTATTATGTTATCACCATGCGGATTACCTTTTTCAACGCATGACACGGATCTTCTAGATGTGAAGTTGCGGTGCGTTCACATGAAGTACTACGAGGTGATGGAGCCGTACCTCGTCAACCTGGGTCTCTACCAGGTTGTGGACATCGTGCGGACAGAGAAAAGCATCATCAATGCATCTCTCATCGCTGGACTGGTGGAGCGATGGCGTCCCGAGACGCACACGTTTCACATGCCATTCGGAGATATGACAGTGACTCTCCAGGATGTGAGTGCTCTCTGGGGTTTGCCTATCCGTGGCACACCCGTCGGCGGCGTCTCTGACAGCACCAGATTCGCAGGTTATGTCGAGGAGTTGTTGGGAGCTGAGCCTTCCTATATCATTGGGGAACATGGGAGGTCGAAGTTCCATTTGCGGATGACGAGGTTACGGCAGCACTTCATCGAGGGTCTCTCGGCAGATTCCACCGAGCTGGAGATTCAGAGGTAAATTTTATAACTTGTTTCTACTAATTAATTTATAATACGGTGATTCTATTATAATTTTTATATGTTTTGTATTGCAGATATACACGGGGCTACGTGATGGACTTTTTGGTTCTGTCATGTTTCTTGATTCCAGCGGTGATCAGATGCCGATGATGTATCTCCCGTTGCTGATGGACCTTGAGCGGCCGTCGCCGTACAACTGGGGTGGAGCTGTCCTGGTGTATCTGTACTCCCACCTGTGTCGTAGTAGTGAGGTAAGTCACCAACTCTTATTTTAGTGTAAATAATTTAATCAATCAATCCATCAAAATACACTGACGTGTAATGTTCTTGAAAATACAGCCGAAAGCGAAGCAGATGTACGAGCCGGTACTCCTGCTTCAGCACTGGTCGTGGTCACGGCTACCGGTGGGCCGTCCTATCCCCAATGAGGCTCCGGATTGAGGAGAGCCAGATGTGTTTAGATGTCAGGCATACGCCAAGAAGTGGTACGGTTTCCACCATTACTTGGATCGGACCCACGGTGCTACCGTTGGGATCAGGCCAGTCCGGTCAGAGCTTCAGAGTTTGCCCGAGGCTCTTGTTGAGTGGACGCCGTACGATCAGTTGTACGAGGAGTACCTCTTGCCGGGAAGTGTGAGTGATGAGCAGGAGCGGGCGATGTGGTTCTATCGAGGTCCACTCATACACTTCTGGACAGTGGAGCACCACTATCCAGATCGGGTGCTCCGTCAGTTTGGTCGAGCGGCGTTGATTCCCGCAGATCCATCTTTACCGAGTTCCACGCACAGAGACCTGCACAGGTAAGTCGTAGTCTATTGTATTTATTGTTAAATACATCATATTACTTGATAGCTTTGTATTGCAACTAACGTCTTCCTTACAGCGTAACCCACCAAGGGCGACTGGATAAGGACTGGAGCACCCATTTCTATGCATACTACGGGACGGCCCAGGATCCTCAGTATCTGGACTTTTATCACGAGCCAGATGTGATTCAGCAGACCCAGGGGGATCCCCAGTTGAGGTACGATGTATGGTACACGCAAGTCTGCATGGCGAGTGTCTATCTGCAGGGTGATTTCGGTGCCCATCTCCGCGACAGGATCAAAACCGATGATGGTTACCATCCCAACGGCCGTGCATGGGCTCGTCAGGTAAAGCACCTAAAACCACATAGTTTTGGTCTAACTTAGTAGTTCATCAAAGTTTGATCTGACATGCCAAATTTTTTTCAGCTTCTGGCCGCGATCAAGGAGTGCGGGCATGGGATTGCCATGCTGGAAAAGAAGAACTGGAGACGGCTTGGGTACCGCACCCTCAAGAAGAATGCGAATGTGGTTGAGGATGCCGGGCACGGTGGAAAGATCATCGGTATGCTGCGAGACGCCGGAGAGAACATCAATTGGCGTGAGATAAATCCGTATGAGCCCGACCCGAGCCCGGTTCTGCTAGATGATATGCCATCTTCCCCCGATTCACATCCAGAGTGGGACTACCATCGTTGGGTATTGTCAGCATTGGGTGGACGGCATGGTACGACGAGCATGGACGTCCGGTGCAGCCTCATGTATGTCATACTTCAGTATCTGTCATGTTTTAATAAATTTCTTCATTCAGATCAAAATAAATAATTTATGTGTATGATTGCAGGGTCCAGCAGAGATGCCACCACAGCCACCACCTGCGGAGACCGATACTTCTGAGTTCGAGTCCCTCTCGTGCAGTCTCCAGGACTTCGGGGTATTCGATGAGGATTTCATTACGGCACCGGCATGGTCCCGATATGGCACAGAGATGCCGCATGATGGAGAGGCTAGTAGTAGTGGGTCTCATACTCAGCTTGCATTTGGGACTGAGTTCGCCGCATCTATCTTCAGTACACCTCCGCCAGTACCACCAGTCTCCACAGGCGATGCCAGATGGGATACCGCCGAGCAAATACTCAGGTCTGCCGATACCCCAGATGAGCCCGAGAGAGACGGAGCCTGGCCTCGCTGGCGCCGGGCTAACGCCGGAGTACCGCCTCAGCGATATTCCCCCTCTCCGTTTTAGTTGTATTTTTACTAGTTTTGTACTATTTATATTGGATATACTATTTATGTTTGGTATATTTGGATTATCCTATATTTCGGTTCTTGTGTATGTGTGCTTTTATGGTACTATTTTTATATTTTACAGATCAAAATAAATTATCATGATAATGCTAAACAGAAAATATTTCAACATTAAAATAGTAGCACAACTGATCAGAGTCAAAATAACGATGATTTACGTAGGGTTTTGGCTTAGGTTTTGCATATTTTCTCACACTTATGTTTACTTTATTAGAGAAAAAGGCTACTGTCACCCTTCTTTATGTTTTATTACAGAAAACAAGTTTTGGGACTATTTTACATCAAATGGAGCTAGAATCGGGTCAATCGGATCAGCGACGCTCATCGACTAAGTCTCTGTTACGATCCGTATTGCCTAATACGGACCAGGCCTAGCACAGACCAGAAGATAGCGCTGGAAGCATTAAACCCTAACCGTCAAGGACCTAATACGGACCGTATCACCTGATACGGCCCGTATCCGAAGGCATCTCTTGGGGAATAACCGCCGACAGCTGTTTCCAGATCAGTTTCTTAGCCTCTACTCAACCTCCACACGTCCCTCCACTCCTATATAAGGCCCCTGGGCAGATGGAATAGTCATCTTTGTAATTAGGATTAGATTTGATTAAAGAGATAAGAGAGGAGTGCTTGTAACAATGCCGTTCCGCGGCTAAGTTCCTTTTCTTAGGGCTAGGAAGTAAACCTTGTTACTCTTGATGTTTTGATATATATATTTCTGTTGATTATGATTTCTTGTTGCTGAAACAAAATACTTTTGCGATTTACTATCTCTTCATCTAATTTCAATGATCTAGTTTGAGTCCGTTAGGGTAGTGACAGTACTTTAATGGTAAGAGAAACTATTTGTATGAATTAGCCTCGTTGAGATTTATTAGGTTTATGTGAAGAAAACCTTAGCGGAGAAACCATATACCAGACCAACAAAACGCGTATCAAATTCTATCACATGCGTAAAAGAAATTCGCAGTGATCTATGTAGTAATTTGAGGTATTTGAGAGATCAGACATTTACGTAAGGAAAATCGCAGTGTCCTATGTAGAATCTCGGTGAAAGATCTGTCATTCTTGCATAACATAAATCGCAATGACCTATGTGGTGTCTTTCATTAAACAACAACAGAAAATCAGACGCAACAGGAATATATTGTCAAAGCGGATTAAGTAGCAATGGTGTGCCGAAACCCTAAGAATTCTCATCTCTATCTTTATTTTAATTACTTTTAATTGCTTCCTAATTTACATTGATCACATCAACATCTCTCAATTTACAGATTTCGTCTAGCCTTTCGAAAGATTGTGATTCGATCGCTCAAAGCACTGAACCAATATTCCCTGTGGATCGACCTCGAATATACTACTCGATAGGATTGTGCGCTTGCAGTCCGAACCGATAGCATTTACGAGTTTATAAATATTAAAAGAAACATTGCTCTCTTTTGAGTGATCAACAACATAAAAAATAGTAGCACAATATAGCGTATTTCAATTAATATAGCGTATTGTAATGTAATGTAATGTAATTTAGCGTAATTTAACATAATATAGTGTTATTCAATATAATTTCAATTAATATAGCATATTGTAGTATAAATATGCTAATTATATATCAAAATAAGTAATATAACAAAAAATTTAAACAAAAAATTTCAAATTTTCAGTGTTAAATTTCAATACTTTGATATTCATAGTGTCTCTCTCTAAAAAAAAAAAAAAAATGGAGTAAGCCGGCCAGAAAATGGCCGGTTTACTCGGGTACCTAAGCCGGCCATTTTCTGGCCGGCTTGAGTATTTTTAGCAAAAGTTTGAAAATCTGAGCATAATTAATAATTTGTATTAAACTTTGGATATTAATAAAAATGTCGGAAGAGAGTTAGTATTATAAAGTTTATAAGAGAAGTTTATCTTTTTAATTCCTAATTATTGTACAGTGAAACATATGCTTAATTTATTTACCTCAAATAAACATAAATTAAAGATTATATGATCATTTTAAAATTTAAGCACGGACACGTCCAACCTTAATTGCTCATATACACGTAGATATATCCTTAGGCTGTGTTTCATAACATAGAGGGAACGACCCGAAAGGGAAAGAAGAGATCAGCCACGGGTTTAATCTGTCTGCACTCTGATTTGGAGATGACAAAATTCGAAAAGTTTATACATCGACTTCGCCCTCTATTCCCTCTGGACCCCTACGTTTCCTCTCCGATTTTTATCTTCTGGAGTAGGTAAACAACGAATTCACATCACCTCCGGTACCGTAATAGGGAATATTTTACAATTACTTGATCTGGATCGTTCTTTTTAACTTGGCACGAATCTCAAAGTCCAATAATACTGCCCCCTTCGTCAGCCCGAATTCCAAACCGGCTGGGAGTTAATCTCAAACTATAAAATGAAGGGAATCTTTTACGGTACCGGAGAGGATATTTGTCCGGTAAACAACCTCTGTCATGTCCTAACTAATTGCTCTTCACCTCCTCTCCCTTCCTTTTTCTTGATTTATTATAAAATGAATTTAAAAATCATAAAATTTTATGTTGAATTATCTCTAATGAAAATAAACTAGATCCCCTATTTGATAATATTTTTAATTCAAAATTTTAAAATATGAATGAAGAAGTCATGTTGTATAATTCTATATATGACACCAAAATCTCAGTAGCATTAGAACCATCAGTTTCTTTAAATACTGTCATTAAGAGGAGGCAATGGTACACCAAAATTGCAAAACACCAGGAATTTTTTTCGAAAGATGAAATATATAAAATTTTAAACTTGCATTGATAACTGACGCATGGCTCTAATAATATGAGATCGAATATATAAACCCTTATCGCATTCATAACCGGCCAGATAAATTCATTAAAAAGCTAAACACTACAAAACAGAAAACAAGATAAGATAATATCCCTCTACTTTTTTGACTTATTTTTGTCTTCAACAAAAGCACCAGGACCAGAATTGATGCATGGGCATATATCTGCAAGGCACAAGTTTAAAATCTGGCCCCAATTATTATTATTATTATTATTATTATTATTATTATTGTTGTTGTTGTTGTTGTTGTTGTTGTTGTTGTTGTTATTATTATTGTTGTTATTGTTATTGTTATTATTATTCTTATTGTTATTGTTATTGTTATTGTTATTGTTGTTGTTATTATTATTATTATTGTTGTTATTATTGTTGTTATTGTTATTGTTATTGTTATTATTATATTATTATTATTATTATATTATTATTATTATTATTATTATTATTATTATTTAGAAAGGAAAATCTGACCCAAATTGCAAGCACTGTTTATTTCTTGGTGTTCTTCAGAATTTCTATCATGCTTTACATGAATGACGGGGTAATTGATAGGTTTAATATATATATATATATATATATATATATATATGTTCGGTCTGGTTTTCATCACATAATAGCACCAAATATCATGTATTTTAGTATAATATAGGATTAAATACCCCTAGAATCAAGTTACTGCATTTGTCTGTGTGAAATTCGCAGGAAAATAAGAAACAGAAGCAAAGTGCGGACGCACAGCCCCAGAGTGCGGCCGCACTTGTCACTTAGAAGAAAAAGCAAGCTCCAGAGGAAATGTCCGAGAGGAATGCGGACGCACTAAATGTTGGTGCGGACGCATTTTCTACTTAGCCAAATTTTCCGGAAGAAATCCAGCAGCAGAGAAAATAAATGCGGACGCACTGACTCGCACCTGACCCGCACTCCGGACTTAGAGAAAATTCAGAATTCTGAGCAAAGGAAGAACAGAAAAGTCCGAGAGGAATGCGGGCGCACTAGGAAGCCGTGCGGACGCACTCAGCACTCAGAGAGCAAATCAGAGCACAAATCAAAACCCGTGCGGACTCACTTGGGCCCCATTCAGCCTGAAAACTGCTATTTCGGAGGATTTTCTATTTTCGGCACTTTAGACCACGACCCGAAGGTGGGAAATGGAAAGTGAAAACGTGGGGAACACGTTGGGACAGATTTAGAATGATTCCCCACGTCCATATGCTCCAGATCTATTATAAAAAGAAGGGAATTTCTTCTCCATAATCATCACCATTCTAAGAGAGAAATTCACGAGATAGAGCATCAACCACAGGAGCAAATCAAGAGGGAAGAAGGCGAATTCTCACAGCACACACAAGGAAGACTAAGGTTTTTGATTAGAGAAGGGTGTATTCTATTTCTCTAGTTAGTTTCTCTTTATCTTTACTTATTTTTGTACTTGAATTCATGATGAATACTTGCTTCTCCATGAGAGGCTAGTTTCTCTCTAGGGGTTTAGGTCATGTAGCATGAACTTGTTTAATTCTATCTTACTTGGATTTTAGTTTTTATGATGATTGTTTGATTTGATATTAATTTATGTGATTTATTCTTTATGAATTTCATTAGTACTTGAATTGTAGTCACCTGGTTAGGTTTAGTGAATTGAAGTAGCTTGAAATCACGTTGATCGTGTCTTTCCGCTTTAGTTTATTAAATTCTAGCATTGGTCAAGGTAAGGAAAGTACTAATTGAAATCATAAACATATATCTTAGGACCAATTTGATATCTAAACCGGAACTATAGGAATTAAGGTTATGGTTTGGTGAATGACTTAATCGTGAAGTCAAAACCTAATTAGGACACCTTAGAACAAATATCGATATATACTTTGGAGCATGTGACTTAAATATCCCTCTAGGTTAGTGACAGTCCTAGAATTCGAGGAACATTAATCCATCCACCCAAAGTATTTGTATTAATATTTGTTCCAAAGGCTAATCAAATCTAGGTTAGAAACCTCGTCATATCAAACATGAATTTAAACAAACCGAGTAGATAGAATTAGCAAGGGATTGTGGACCGAATACCCCTAGACTTCTCAAACTTGATCTACAACCAACTTTCAATCGCTTTTTGTTACGAACTTTTAATTTACTTTAATTCTCCTTTAAAAACGAAATTACACAAACCCCCCCCCCCTTTTACTTTATTGTTTAGATTTAAAAGTAGTTTTCTTTATTAAAAATTGGTATTTCCCTATCTCTCTGTGGATCGATACCTAAATACTACGATTAATAGGTTGTGCGCTTGCAACTAACCTATTTATTGGATACGAAGGTTTATAAATATTAAAGGCAAAAAAAGTATAAAAACACTATACCTAAAATACTCAACAGTAATTCTCATAATGATATTCATTAACTGGCCGCTACACATTTGAGAGTTGAACTACGTGTTAATTTCTCACAAAAGCAATGCATTATCAGGGGTGGAATTAGGAAATTTAGATAGGAGAGGCTAAAATTTTAAATGATATTCGTTACCCGGCCGCGCGCTACACAACCGAGAGTTGAACTACGTGTTAATTTCTCCCAAATGCAACACGTTAATGTGTTATCATTATATCATTAACTGGGAGGCTTTTGCATAGATATAAGACCTATATTTTTTTTGAAGGTATAAGAACTATTATTATTTCTCAATATACTGTTAACTTCCCTGCATGGTAAGTACAATTGCATGTAATATGTATGTATGTATAGATATATATATATATGAGTAGAACTACGGTGTGACGTGCTCACCAACGGGTTTGGTGAGCACACCTCCAAAAAACGCATTTTCAAAGTTCAAATAGTCGATTCGAACCTTCCAACGTGTTCTTCGTATTAATATGTGTTTGGAGACCAAATTTTACATTTTTTGAAAATTTTTTACTATTTTTTTAGAATTTTTGAAAATCAGTGTTTTTTGAATTTTTTTTTATTTAATGAAAAGCTGATGATTTTCAAAAATTCTAAAAAAATAGTAAAAAATTTCCAAAAAATGTAAAATTTGGTCTCCAAGCACATATTAATATGAAGAACACGTTGGAAGGTTCGAATCGACTATTTGAACTTTGAAAATATATTTTTTGGATGTGTGCTCACCAAATCCGTTGGTGAGCACGTCACACCGTAGTTCTTATTATATATATATATATATATGACAGTGCTACGGTGCTACGAGTATATAAGGCCCCTCCGTGCTACGGCTCACTTTTTGAGTTTTCAAAATCCTAACGGTCGATCCGAACCGTTCAACATGATCTCCATATGAATTGTACTTGCAAACCAAATTTTACATTTTTTTGAATTTTTTTACTATTTATTAAGCCACTTTGAAAAAACACTAATTTGTACACAACAGTAAACTTTTCTGGACCACTGAATCAGCGATTTTCAAAGTGGCTTAATAAATAGTAAAAAAATTCTAAAAAATGTAAAATTTGGTTTGCAAGTACATATTCATATGGAGATCATGTTGAACGGTTCGGATCGGCCGTTAGGATTTTGAAAACTCAAAAAGTGAGCCGTAGCACGGAGGGGTCCTTATATACGCGTAGCATATTAGCCAGATTATATATATATATATAGGACAGTGCTACGGTGCTATGCGTATATAAGGCCCCTCCGTGCTACGGCTCATTTTTTTAGTTTTCAAAATTCTAACGGTCGATCCGAACCATTCAACATGATCTCCATATTAATATGTACTTGCAAACCAAATTTTACATTTTTTAGAATTTTTTTACTATTTATTAAGCCACTTTGAAAAAACACTAATTTGTACACAACAGTAAACTTTTCTGGACCATTGGATCAGCGATTTTCAAAGTGGCTTAATAAATAGTAAAAAAATTCTAAAAAATGTAAAATTTGGTTTGCAAGTACATATTAATATGGAGATCATGTTGAACGGTTCGGATCGACCTTTAGGATTTTGAAAACTCAAAAAGTGAGCCGTAGCACGGATGGGCCCTTATATACGCGTAGCATATTAGCCAGATTCTATATATATATATGTCACATATACACACCTTGTAATAAGCACTATTCTTCTTAGCAGTATAACTGTATAATTACACGGTTAGACTTTTATATTTGAAAATTAACCTCTGGGTCATGAATTTAAGATCAATTGCTATAGTACGAAGAAACAGATAAACAGAGCAATCGTTATAATAGGGGGTTAATTAATTTGTAGGAATATATAACTGCTGTTAGCTAAGCACCTAATTAGAGCAATTGCTTAATATATAACTGCTTTAGCTACATTTGTTATTCCCTTGCAATAGCAGTCAAAGAGACATTAGTATGCATGTAAAATTTACGATTATACTATATATGTGCATATATATATATAGAACTCCATATTTTTTAGCAGCTGCTGACTGCTGAACTGTGTACACATTAAAAGATAAATAGGAATAAATGAAGATATATAGTTAATTTTTAGTTATTTCAACAAGACCATATATACTGTATTAAGATAAAAAGTAGAGTCTTTGCTTCACCTGGAATGGTATATACATGTAAATAGTATAAGAGATTAAGAGATATACTAATACTAGTGGCAATTTTTTTAGTTACCTAGTTTTGAACAGATATGTTATTATAATATTACTGCCCGATCTAACCTTAATGGTAGGTAACTATACATATTATATATGTCTGCGTCATGTCTGATATTTTAACATGCTCGGATAGTTTTTTAAATTTTCATTGCCTGAATTATTGAATTTACCACTATCAATTTATTTCGTCCTTATTTTGCACCAACTATGTAGTTTAAAGGTTTTATGAATAGAGATTAATAATTTTATAATCAATGTGCTAATAGATTAATATAGATAAGAAGTCTATAAAAATATTGCATTCAATATCAGTGTGTGCTATATATAATAATATGTGCGGTAGGGACAAAGATCAATCAAAGGTCAGATAGGTATATTTATCCAACTTAATACTTTTGAATCGATTCAGCCACGAGTACCTCTAGTTGACCTCTTTATTTTCTAAGAGGGAATTATTGGCTGCTATAAAATTGAGTCCCAGAGATTAGTGCTTCCTACAAACTCCTAATTAACTGCAACTTGCAAAAAATTATATTCCATGCATGCATATATGAAAAACACAAATTAGCTTAATTACATTATATTATAATGATTACAACCTCCCTCCCTTTTTTTCTTTTTCTTTTTTGATTAAAGAGCCCTGATTTAGATCAATGCATGTGCTATACGTAAAGAGACGGAATTTGTACTACTGTACAAAATCCTTGTAACTTCGTTAAGTCTTATTGTAACCTTCATTTTTACTACTAACTCATATTATTTTTTTACCGCATAACTTTGTTAAGGCACATATAGCATTTGTCATGGACATATATATATATTATATATCTAGGGAAGGATAATTGTATTTTGGTGTGCTTTAGGATGTCAAAGTTGCGGGTGGTTTTCGTGTATCTAAAGATATAATTATAACTAGCTGTACATTCTACTAAATGGTTGACTGATTGCACGTGCAAACTATTGCTAGATCAAATTATATTAACCAAATTCATGAATTAATTTCTCCCCCTCACACTCAGGTCATTATATATGTTGTGCTAGCTATTTACTACTCAAGTTAGAATATTAATGAAAATTCATGCTTATTTTCTCTAATTTGCGCCCATAGAAATGACGGTGTATTAATTAGCTAGTGTGATGTACAGAAGTAATTAATGGATCAAAGAATTAATTTCCCATGAGATGATCAAACTGGGTATAAATTGGATCATCCTAACAGCTAGTGCTATAACACAGACAGTACCGTCATGTTGACCAGAAACAATTTAAAAACATGCAACTCAAAATGCGCACGACAGCTTGAGGTGGTGGATTATTATTGGTCGAAAGAAAAATAAGAAGGAAACAAAAGCCTAATTTTTAATAATGGCAATAAATGACAATTTCCATGACGTGAACTTAGTACGTACAAAAACTTAGCTGTTTGGAGAGGGACCTTTTCAAAGTTGTTAGCTACTTAGCTTATGCCTTAAACCGTGTATATATATATTTTTAAGTGTGTGGCCCCCACTTACATGGTGCGTACTTTGAGCCCAAGTTCCTCTCCCTTCACCAGATCGTTCGGATCCCCTGCATTGTCTTACCGTTTGAGTTTAAATCTGAACCAATCAGACTCAAGACTGTAATATCCACGGAGTTCTTTTAAATTTCAAGCTAATTACATATAATAACGAACAGATCGTATATATTCAAACTCAAAAGATAATTAAGATATCTTAGGTGATATGAATTCCTCTCCATCACGCAGTGGGTGGTGGTATTTAGAATGTGAAGTGGTCTACAGTACATATTCGGATCATTCGTTATAAAATTTATACTTAATTTTATAAAAGTTTATTTATATATATAATTGAATGATTGGATCGCATGGATTGACTATTTTAATCTATCAGATGCCATAGAAGATAAAGGCTCATCAACTCGTAAGATAAGAGTTTAAAAAAAAAAAATGGTCTTGTACTGGTATTCGCCAAAGATTTTTTTTTTTTTTATATTTTTACTTGGTGTAGCTTGTTTTTATGAGAGACATGTTATAATGTTCTTCTTATAAATGTTGTATAGTATTAATGTATTATGCACCATATCATAGCTGATGATTTTTCATATCTGAAATCTAAAACGTTAATTTGATAAAGACCAAAATTAATAGGATCACAGTAATGATACTGCGTGCATTAATTTATTGCTCATAAAATTCTATATTTATTAAAAAGAAGAACATCATATAGAAAAATCACATTCTTACATGTTAAAATTAATATATTATGATTGATAACAAATAATTATAAAACAATTAATGATAATTTATATAGAGCTGGGCTATGGTGAGTTGTGAAGTAAGAGGTCATTTTTACTTCACGCTCATATTTTTATTTTGAAAATCCAAACAACCGATCCGAACCGCTCGACATGTTCTCTAAATTGAAATGTGCTTGGAGACTAAATTTTACATTTTTTAGAATTTTTTTACTATTTATGAAGCCACTTTGAAAATCGCTGATCCGGTGGTCTAGAAATTTTTACTGTTTTTTACTGTTCACAGTGGATCAGCGATTTCAAAATGGCTTAATAAATAGTAAAAAAATTCCAAAAAATGTAAAATTTAGTCTCCAAGCACATTTCAATATAGAGAACATGTTGAGCGGTTCTGATCGGTTGTTTGAATTTTCAAAATAAACATATGGCATGAAGTAAAACGACGTTTTACTTGATAATATATATACAAGAAGATAACAATGATGTTTGCGAGAACCAGCCTTTGATCTAGTGGCAAAGGCAATACTTTCTGTTAGGATGTAGCATGTTCGAAATCCAAAGGAACAATTTTTTATGAATAATAAATAGTTCGGTGGTTTGACCTCCAACCTTTACTTAAAAAAATAATGATGTACGTATGTGCATGTCAATTCCCATTAGTTCAACAAAATCAATTATTAATTCAACAATGATGTACAGAATTTGTATAAATCAATATCACCATTATCACAAACATTATTTACTTATGAATGATTAAGAAATTATCCCATATGGTTTTATATTTATGATTAACATATAAAATAACTGGTGTCATTAGTGGTTTGACACTACCCGTTAGGGGCTGTCCGAACCCGGTCTACCCGGGGTACCCGTACCCGTGCCCGGGTATACCCGGGTAAATGGGTACACGGGTACGGGCTTCAAACGGGCAGGTCAAGAGGGAGAGATGTATACCCGGGTGTACCCGTACCCGCCGTACCCGAACCCGAATACCCTTGTACCCGAACCCACCTCGGGTGTACCCGTACCCGAACCTGAACCCGACCCGCTTGGGGTGCTGGACCCGATTTGACATGTACTGTATCACTGTTTACTGTAGCGCTTTTTACTGTATCACTGTTTTACTGTAGCGCTTTTTTTGAAATTCGGCCGAGGCTGAAATGCCTTGTTTTTTTTTTCTTTAATTTAATTTAATTTAGATTTAAATTAGATTTGGATTCAATTTAGATTTAATTTAGATTTACATTTATATTCAATTTAGATTTAATTTAATTTGCATCTAAATTTAGATTTGAATTTATATTTATATTTAATTTATATTTGAATTTAGATTTAGATTTATATTATCAATTTAAATTGAACGTTTACAAAATATATTATCAATTTAAAATGTAAACTACAAATTTTGAGATGTAAATAAATTATGAAACTATATAATTAGAATGAGAGTTTGAAAATAAAATAAAATTACTCGTGTAAAGAAATAAATAATTAGACTTGTACTTAGCCGAATAAATATACAAATTTTCGCACAAATAATTTTTATATATGAGTTACAAATTTTATTTATTTAGAAATTATAAAGATGTGACTTGATAATTTTATGTATATATATATACAATATTTGATATTGAACTATTCAGATTTTAAAAGTTGAATTATAAACACGTAATAATATTCGTACGACACGGTAAAAAAAATAAGAAAACAAAACAGAAAAAATAAAAACCCATCTACCCGTGCCCGTTGTACCCGTCTATCTGGGACGGGCACAGGTTTGAAACGGGCAGGGCGGACTTTTTCAAAAAAAAACCCGTCTACCCGTGCCCGTTGTACCCGGGTACCCGTTGTACCCGTACCCGTTGTGCCCGCTGCCCGGGACGGGTTCTGCCCTGCCTTGCCCGAGGTACCCGAGAGCAAATGTCTAGGTGTCATGAAATCTATAACTCTGATGTTTAGTCTTATCTGATAAACAAATGCACACACACACACACACAGACATATATATATGTGGCTATATTGCTTCTGGAAGCACTTCGACCGAAGTGCTTACGGAATCAAATTTTAATATTTTATGTTCGAAACGTCGATCTAAGTAGCTTAATAAATTAGTTATATAATAAACATGTAGAATACCGATTTTTATTATTTTGGAAAATTTTTAACTATTTTTTATGATTTTTAAAATTAATATGGTCTCTTTTGGCTTAAAAATACTTTTATTTTTAGGTCAAAAAAGTCCATCTTTCAAAAATCATAAAAAATAGTTAAAAATTTTCAAATTTAGTAAAAATCGATATTCTACATATTTATTATATAACCAATTTATTGAGCTATTTAGTTCAACTTTTCGAACATCAAACGGCTAAATTTGCCCCGTAAGCACTTCAGTCGAAGATCTTCCGGAAACAATTTAGCCGGACTATATATATATATAAATACATACATACATGTATATTTCTTATTCATACTCTTTAATTTCCAATATTTTATCAACAAAATATATCCGAACGTGCCTTATTAACGCCCAAATGGGGTTAATCAGATAAATAAATATGTTTAATTCACAATCCTTTATATAATTATAAATTGCTTGAAATCCTTTTTTAAGCAAGAGATTATTTATACATTGAAAATACTGTCACTTTGTTGTGTTTAATGTGTTGTTAATTTTTTTTTATCTCATGTTAATTGTCCAATTGGTCAAGCATATAATTGCCTTGACATATTTGATTGGCAACTATTACCAATTTTTGAAATGTTGTGTTATTGTTTGAACAAGGTTCTATCTTTATACCGTTCACATGGCTTTGAAAATTAGTAAATACCATTTCATGATATCATTAGCGTGCGATGCCCCAACAAAAAATATTATTTATGTATCTTTTTGCCGTTGGCAGATGTATAGAAACTTAGAAAGTAATGCAACTGGATGTTACTTACTCTTATCTGCAACCGCAAACTTAATTACAAGTGAAAGAAGGTTCAATGAACTTATTTAGTACCCGAAATAAATTATTACGTAGCATAATTTATTTAGGCGTGTGATATCAATAATTTTCAGAGAGTAAATTTGAGAGAACACCAAAATAAACAGGAAGAATTTTTTCTCCTTGATTTTATAGAAAATATTCAGAAAAATTGTTGTTTTTATCTCACCCACAAGCCGGATTATATAGCTATTACTCAATGCAAAAAATAATTAGAAAAGCTACTAATATTTGGTAACATATCATAGAAATAATTTAAATTACTAAAACATAAATTAGACAACTGGGAGCTGTTATCCATAGGCTTAATTCAGAAATAAAAATCTAAATAGAAAAGATTACCATAAAGCTAAACTAAGTAAATATTTTTCTAATTTTGTTTGTTGTAATTGATCTTTTGAATCAGGTGCTCCTGCATCAGTCGCTCATGGTTGAAAAGAACTCGCCCTCGAGTTTCTTTCCTTATATACCTCTTTCAATTGCAGTACAAATTTAGAACAAACACTCTTAAAAAACATGGGAACAACATCACACCCTTGGGACAAAAATATAATGCTTGCAAATCACCATAGTGGCATTGCACTACTTTCGAAACTAGCAAACAGGCATCAATTTCTTAAATGGATCAGATTTTGTTGCTATGTCCAGCAGGGTATACTCCTCAAACATTAGATTTGTGAAATTTAATTTTTACAACTTGGCAAGTAGATTTTGCTCAGTCATCTTAAAGTTTTGTTGATGAAAATCATGACAAAATATTTTGCCAAATCCAAGAGTTTTGTTGAGCACAAACCTTGCATTTTTTGGTTTGCATCTCGGCTGCAAAAACAGATAATTATAGTCGGACTTAAAGATCTCAATGTTAGTCGAACACAAATATTTTTATATCAACCTAACATTAGCCTGAGAAACATTTTTATTTGAAACGGATACTAATCCTAACCCTGAAAAGATTTTTTCCCCCGGAAATTGTAAGGTCTAGTAGTTCATCAGCCCATTATGATTTTGGGTCTTCATTCTAGCACCACCAGGCCCTCTTAAGGCATTTCACCAGTCCAATTCCGTTCCATACGGTTAAACTAGGCAATTAGGGTCATGTCGGGTAAGACCAAAATTAATTTAAACAGATTTATCACCCTCCATTCAGGGTTGAAAACGAAGCGGATATCAATATTCAATATCTGAACATCCGTACCAGATACGATATAATTTTAAATTTTAGTTATTTGCAATTGAACAGTAGATATATATCGTATAGGAATGAAAACAATATGGATAATTCGATTCGTATTCAAAAAATTAGATATAAATATCTGATATCCGAATATCTGTGTGAATATGGATACTGATATGGTTTTACGTAAAATTCAATTATCTGTATCAAATAGTAGATATATATATCAGTTATTTTAATATATATTATGGAAAAATATTGTTATTCACCATTAAAATTAGATAAATATTATGAATTTTGGTATTGTTTAATATTATTTTAATAAATATCCGACCCGATCCGTATCTGTATCCGGCTGATATCCAATCTTTATCCGTACCCAATAAATTAAAAAGAGATATGAATATGGTTTTACCACTATCCGCTCCATATTCGCTCCATTTTCACCCCTAAATATATATCATGAAAAAACTATGTTATTCATCATTATAATTAAATAGATATTACTAATTTTAATATTTTTAATAATATATATATATATTTTTTTAATGAATATCTGTCTAATCTGTATATGTATACGTCTAATATTCGATCCATATCCGTATTTTAAAAAATAAATCGGATAAGGATGTGATTTTACCACTATCCAGTCTATATCACATCCATTTTCACCCCCTACCTTCATGCACTGCATTGGAAATCGATAGTATTATATTATTGTAATTTTTCAATGTATGAAAATTAAATAACATATTATCAATTATGATCACTTCACTTCCACTTTTTTAAAACTATCTTTTCTTCTTTTTTCAGTTTCTTATCTCAAAGATCTTTTTATTTATAAGGACACAAAATATGTTTAAATTTTGAAAGTCAACCAAAATAGAAAATTATTTGAAAGTAAGATTAATACAAAAAGCAACTTATAAATAAATAAAAAACATGGACATTGCATTGTTTTATTTATCTTATATTTTTATGTGAAAAAAAATGATCGAGAGACAAGGAAATAATTATGCATTTTATCACATATGCTATGTGTTACGGTTGCACATTACACAACAATTGCATACAATAATTTACCAGCTTATGTAAAACGAAAAAAATCGCATTATGCAACAAAGATAAATATTATTAAATTTCATTTTCGAATGAGTAATTCCAATGACTATCTGTACCATTTTTTGTTCACCATTTTAATTTTGCCAAGTACTGCGTGAAACAAACATAACCTCAATTAGTATTAAATAATGAAAACCTCACAAATGAATATAGTAAATTAAAAGATAAATGGAGCTAAGATAGCAAAATCACCAAATTTAGTATAAGTTATGACAGAGGGGAGTATACAACAACAACAATCAAATCTTTAGTCTCAAACAAGTTGGATAGGCTAGAAATAAAACCCAATCACAATCTTAAAGTCAAAGTAAGTAATAATAAAATAGTGAAAGGGATTGGGTTTTGTCCAAAGGGCTTTGGACAAAGTCTCATCTAAAGTCAAGCTTAAACGTCCGATTTGTATTGAAATTAGTGCAAACATATTTAAAACTTAATAAATTTAAATGGCTTCTTGATTCTAAATGTTTATACGAATTTTGATGCAGATCAGACGGTTTAAGTCAGATTTTGGATAAGACTTTGTCCAAAGCCATTTGGACAAAACCCACTTTTAGTTTCAGAAAATAAATCTGTTGTATCTTAACTGTTGGTCTTTCTCGAGATGCATGTATGAAAACTTATTTTTTCAAAAAAGTTTTTGAGATCCGCGCACGAAAAAATTTGAATGATTGATCTTGAAATTTCAGGATCATGTAATTCCTCTTGAATTACAGCAGATTCGGATTCGATATTTCAGGATCAGATAAGCCAAATGAAATGAATAATCTGAAAAAAAAATGAATTTTCTGTCTCATTGGTGCAAAATATCACTGCTACACAGTAAATTTTGATCTTATTGGTGCTATAATGTACTGAAGACTAACTTGAAAATAATAATAATTTCTTTTTTTGGAACATAGCCTATAGCCAAACAACAATTCTTTATTTATAGGGTCGCCCTTTTACCAGAATTGGAAACCACGTGAGTCTTCTACTCTTCTTTGAGAAGCAGCGCAGGAACAGCGAGAGTTCTCTCTTTTGTTTTTCTGAAAAATCTTAACAAGACGCTGCCAAGATTAACAGTTCCCTCTCTCTCTCTATCTCCTGGAGCTGAGAGCTCCGGGATAATTTAATTTAATTTAGGTATGTTATTGTAATCACATCTGTAGAAGTTGACGCTCAATTCTTTTTTATATCTTCTATGCGCTTAATTTTAACCTCAATTCTTTTACATTGAAATGCTTCTCTTTTTTAGGAATGAATATCCTCTGCTGGATTTCGCCAGTTGCCAAAACCCACTAGATTTTCTCTTTTCTGGGTTTTTTTAGTGAGTGTACCATCTTAAAACCCTATGTTGGCCGATTCTCTCCATTCTGAAAAATGATAATTTTTATATGCGCCTAACATCCTATATCTCCTGTATGTGTAATTAAAAAAAAATAGAAAACCGAGACCGAGGAAGGCTATCTCCTTTCTGGTCTTTGTATAGGCACCCCAACAAAAGGAAGTTAATCAATATGCTTCAACTGGCTAAAGGGGCCAACAGATTAGATAATTATTGGAGGAATTTGTAAATCAATTCACACGTTTTTCTTTTAACTCTTCACAGCAAACCAACTATATTGCTTCACTACCGTTAAATACTGGACCAGATTCACTAGAGCAAACCAGGGGTACGTAAAAGAAAGAAAGGAAAACGGACAGTCAATCATAGCACCATTACCTTTCAGAAATCGTCAGATGTGTGATGAGTGCAGGGCTGAGCTGTGCATTGAGTCCTCCTCAGTGCTTGAAAGGGAAGCTCCAGTTGCTAGGGAGGATGACATGCGGAACCCACCTCAGGAATGTATAAAGGGGGCCATGTCGGGGGACTCTTGCACTGCCCCACTCACTGGGCCCAGTAAGGTCAGAAAGAGAAAGACTAAATTGGGTTCTGGAAAGAAGCCGGTTAAGAAAGCAAAGAAGTGTGAAGGTAAGTATCATGAGAAAGAACTGAATTTAATAATTTAAATATGTAATGTTTCACTAGTTTCCGCATTGGTGCAAATCTATGCTTCAGATCTTTTACAGGTCCAGGAATTTCATTTAGTGCTATTTGGGATTTTGTAGGGTTTGGTTTTCACTAAAATTACAACCCAGTTTGTAGTTATTGATTACAAAAACTAAAAGTTCACCACAAACCCTAATTCTTTTGGTGATGACATTTACATGAATTCTTATTAGGTCCGGCAAATCATGTGGCCTTAGTTTTGAATTTGGCTATGCAAACCCTAGAAAGTTGTTCTGAAATTCTGGAGAGCGAGGACTTGTGGCATCTTATAGAGAAACTTGAGGTGACCTTGCGACGGCTAAGGTTGCGACGTGAAACAGTAAAGACCTCAAGCCCAATTGAAATTGAAGATGATGATTGTGGCAAGGATTTGAATGATTCTTTGCAACGTGAAACAGTAAAGACCTCGAGCCCAATTGAAATTGAAGATGATGATTGTGACAAGGATTTGACTGATTCTTTGATCTCTGGTCAGAATAACATAACTCTAGAAAAGATTGCATCACCTGACTCTTCTGTCAAAGATATCACTGAAGTAATTATAGCTAGCCAATCGAATCTGGAATCTGGGATAATCATTTATCTATCATTCTCAGATAGCTGGTACTAACCAAGGATGGTATAATCATTTCTCTATCTTTCTCAGATATGCTGGTAATAACTAAAATCAAGTTTTGAATATGATCAACTCTTGTCTCTAATCTACTATATCCACTAGATCATGCGGTCAGTTTGAAATATGAACCAACATGTGCCAACAATTTTGAACCCTGAATGGTTGAGAGAATACTTATGTCCGTGGTTTTTTCTTTTGACTTTTCTTCTTGACATCTTTCGTTAGTTTAGTTGCGGGATGTATGGTTAATAGAAAGTCAATTGACAAAACTGATTTTAAATTCACTATCCAACTTATTTGGTGCTTAATGTCGTGCAGAGAAAACTCAATCCACATTAGAGATTCCAACCAATGCAGCCCTGTCGCCTTTGGATGATAATGTGGCGCGTACTGGTGACAAAGCTGTTGGATTGCCCACCTCCAACTCAGATAGTTCAGTCAACAACATGGTACATAGAGAGCCACTAATAGATCATTTTTCTAATTTGGTTATAGCAGAAAATGTGCCAGCAAAGGACAGAATTTCACTAGACTTGCAACTATCCATGTTGAAAGCAGGATCAAAAGCTATTTTCATGTTTCTCAAATGCCCCTTCAATGAAGCCGTGCTGATTGGTTCCGAAAGCTCACTAAAGATTATTCAAGGAATTTTAACGCCCGAATTCGACATGTATTTTGGGACCAAGCTGCTAGAGTGGATAGAAGGTGTCTCTAATTTTGTCTCTAGAATGAAAAAATTTCAGGCCCATGATTGTGTTTCCGAGGCCGAATTTATCTATCAGAGAAATATTGAGAAATTTAAGGATGCTGTGAAATATGCAAAGAAACACTTGCACCTGTCTCTTAAGAAGACTATTAAAGCATGTGAAGTATCAAGGCGTTCAAAGGAGAGGTTTAGAGATGTACTGCTGGATCTCTGTAGAGTCACTGAGAGGTTGGATTGTGTTTTGAGGAATTGTATGAGCAAAAGAGAAAGGAGAAGAAAATATTTGAGGGACTATGTTAGGGATGTCATGGCATTCGAGGGGTCTCGACGTGATTTATCATTGGCTGAAGAAAGTCACACAACTGAAGTGCTATGCATTTCAGAGAAGATCCTTGAAGAGAGGAAGCAAAAACTGTCAATGGAAGCACAAGCTCTTCTTGCTACAATGATGAGCTAAAATATATGGTAGGTTTAAAATTACAGTTTTAAGCGGAGATTTAAACTTTGTTTATTTTGTCTTTTGGCGAGAAAACCTTCATTCTGATATGTGGTTATGGATGGAATGATCTTGCATTTAGTTCTAGAAAATTATTTTATGAAATGACTTCATGAATGGTTCTAATTCTACCAAGGAGTGGCCTGCATTGTTTAAGGGATTTGCAGAATTTAAATAATCCACGCTAAAAGATGCGACCCGTGACCCCCGAACAGGGCTGATAATGAACGGAGTTTGAGCGAGTTACCCATCTCGTGCTGGTTTATTAAGTTAATTAAGTCAATGATTAGGTCAACTTGAGTTGAGAAGGCAATACCAAGTTGACAATTATGTTCGTGCTCAACTCGTTAACAACTCGAGTTGATTCATAACTCGTTAAGACTTAAGATCAATTAATGTTTTAATTTTAAGCAATTTGAATTTTTTAAAGTCAGAAGTTCTAAATAATACAAAATAGAAAGAAAATTTAACTAAAAACACAATCTTTAAATTTAACATATTTCAACAACCAAACAGTACATAAATTAACATAAGCAAACAACCAAAAAAACATAATTTAATACAAGCAAATAGATAAACATTACATAATTTAACAAAAAATTATTTTATAAACAAATTTAACAAAATCAAATAACTATCTTCTTATCGGTTCTCACAGACCTACATGTCACAAGCTCACAGCTATCTCTTTGTCATAGATCTATAGATTTGCATTATCAAAACAATAATAAAAATGCATCTTTAATCAAAAATTTACTGTTAAAAAAATAAATAAATTGACCATAAAATTTCACCATAAAGAGTATAGATGGTAGGGGTGCAAACGGATCGGATGAAATCCAACCGTATCTGAATCTGTATCCGAAAATTAGATATGGATATCCGATATCTGAATATCCGTACGGATACGGATACGGATATGGTTTTGAATATTAATTATCCGTATCCGAATAGTAGATTTATACTATATAGTTTAATATATATTATGAACATATTTATGTATATATTCACAGATATCCGATATCCGATCCGTATCCGTATTCGAAAAATAAAAACGGATACGGATATGATTTTACCACTATCCGATCCGTATCCAATCCGTTTGCACCCCTAATAGATGGAGAAGGAAAGAAATTTTGATTTGGGATTGGATCTGCTGGGTCTGCTAGTGTTGGCTGGGATGCTGGGTCCTTTTGCAATTTTGATTTGGGTTTGGATCTGGTTGGAATTGAATATAGCGTGACTTCGTGTAACACAAGTTGATAATGAGCGAGTTAACTGAGCGAATTGGGGTTTGCATTCTCAGTTCATTAAGTTAACGAGCGAGTTCTGACAGAGTCACTAGTTATGAGTAGGGGTGGCAACGAGTTGGGCCCAGCGCGTAATCGGCTCGTTTAGCAACCGAGCAAGCTTAACTGAGATGAGTTTAGGGGTCCGAGATGAAATCTCATATCGTAATTGTCACGAGCCAGGTTACGACCTGGACCGAGCTAGCTCACTAGATCTAGTTGGATCTTGTTTTAAGAAGAAAATAAATTCTACAAACTTTTTAGATTGAGCTGAACCGAACTAGATAGCATAAAATGCACACAAATTCATACAAATTCACAAATTTATACCTAACAGAGTTAGCTCGCCAGCTGGTAAGCGAGCGAGATCCCAAATCGAACTCGTTTAATCCGGACCGAGCCACTAACGAGGTGGCTCGTTAACAGCTCAGTCCAGTAACGAGCGGACGGTTAACGAACAAGTCAGATACGAGTCATGATCGAGCCACGAGCGACAAACTTTTTTGCCACCTCTAGTTATGAGTGATTTTCTCATCCCTATCTCTGAATATATATATAAGTGATTGTATCACCCTACGAGCTTTTTTACCACCTCTACTTGTGAGTGATTTTCATGCATGACTATATGATTATTATAATTGTAAACAATAAGATGTAAGGAAATTCGGACCAAGTAGACTCTCGTTGAAAACATCCAATTGAGCGTAGTACACTAGCCATCCTTGCTATGCATAGCACCATAGGCTCACTCTTCCTTCAATATAAAGAGAAGTTACAAATTGTTCTTATTCGGTTATTCAAACTTATATTAATATTCAAATACAAATAATATCTAAATCCTAATCTGTATGTGTTATGTGTATGCCCTTTTAATAGAGGATAATAGAAATTGTATTGGAGATGTTATTGAATGTAAATTGTAGAAGTTGATTAACAATGTAATAGTAGTAGATAGGAGATAATTAGTGGAGTTGTTTAAAATAGCGGGAATAGAGAGGGACTTGGACTAGATCTGAGAATAGTTGTAGACCAGCAAAAAGCCTCGCTCTGCTTCGGAATAGATAATAAAAATAAAGTAAAGAAAAGAAAACATAGTGCATATCATAGAACAAAGCATATAAAATGTAATAAGATGACCATCAAAAATAAAACATAGTACATATTGTAGTTTCATAGTTTTAGAGTTTTTGCTAAGCAAAAAAATATTATGTTTGGCGGAATTATAAGCGGGGGTATAATTTTCTGTTATCCCTACATCAAAGTCATATCAAACACAGTCATTCTAAGTGTTTCTAAGGGAACGGTGCACTCATTCTTTCTGATTTTTGCCTTGTTGTCTTCAATCACCACTGCAGAAATGAACAAAATATGGTTTATGTTGATTGGATTGCTGTTGATTTTTCTTTCATTCATTTTTCCAGTTCAAAATTTTTTCTTATGTACAAAACTTTTCGATAGAGATGGGGTACTATTATATATGCTATGAAGGAGTATCTCTTATGCTACCTTAGTTGTACCTCATTATGTTAATTATGGTACCAGACTAGTCTTTTTATTTACAATTAGCAGTTATTTGTTCACTAATAACTGTAACTCCCACCAATCCTTATTGGTATGACAATATGCACTCCTATACTCTAAAGAAAGCTTAACACCTAAGCAGCTTACATCAGCTCATGCTAGAAATCAATCTCTTGAGAAATGTATTTGATTCTCTATAAATTTTGTTTATTTTACCTTGTTCGTGGTTTTTTTGGTTGGATGCTCCTCAAATAATTGTCTCCGTGTATCCTTCACTCCCCTGCAACATAAATATTTTTTTTCAAATAAAAAGAAAAAGAAGAACATTATGTTGATTTGGCTTTATATATAAAAATAGGAGGATCTGTTATTGTTTATCTCTTTCTTTTTTTATTCAAAACAGACCCGTAGGTCATTACAGTTTACCAGTATCCTTCTTTAGAACTATTCCTATTACATTAATCTGTATCCCCCTATAGTTAAGTACCTAAACAGATTTTATTCCAAACCTATTACATAAAAGGAGGAGCTGTTATTGTTTATTTCTGTAACAGCATAACAGGTTATAATAATTTTACACGAAGGATCCCGATTTTCTTATATGGTTAGTGTAGTTGATTAAGTTCTTCAACAACAAAAAGGAAGATAAGTTCTTTAGCTGAAAATTCTATTGCAAATAAAAATTCTAGTTACCAAATTAAGAAGAGAAAAATTACATTATAAGAGATGTCTTTACACTTATAAGGAATTAGAAGCAGCAATACTCATACCTTGATGTTTAGACAAATGTTCTAAAAGAATAAGCCATAGCAGCATATATACACGAAACTATTAAAGATTAATAAACCAATAGCATATAGAACCACCATATCTTGTCGATTTCAGTTAATAAAACTATTAAAAGATTGAAATCAAAATCTAATTTGTATACACATTTTTCATATCATTGCCACAATTTCCTAGAAATATAACATAAATGATTAAGTTGCTTTTGTAGCCTAATAAATTATCACAGTTTTTGTGAAACGATTGTCAAAATAGCATATAAAAGAACATTTTTTTTTAAGTTGAGTTGTACCTTGCTAGCTTGAGTAGACGCAGATGGCTCCTCATATTATATTCTTTGTTTTTGCATTGGTTCTTGAAACAATTCTAGTGCTCAAAATTAGATCTATCCTCCTGTTATTGCATTGATTATATAGTAGTTAACTCACAAATGTTTTCAAATAAGTAAAAAATAATAAAAGGAAAGCTCGATATTGTTGTTTCCCTTTAGACCTTGTAATTTTCATCTTTGCACTGTCTTAGTCTTCTTTGCTTGCCCCTCTCAATTTTATCTTTTATCATCTAGTCCCCTAAAATAGAAGGTAATATATGATTAACTGGTGAAGATGTGAACCAACTCCAGATTAATAATCTAATACTCATTTGGAAGTTGGAACAAACATTGCATCATTTGATAGAAAATAAGGTCCAATACGAACTGTGGAAGCAAAGCTTCTTATTATATTGTAATTACATGCTTCAACTCTAATTTACATACATATATTGACCGAACTAACACAACTTGTTGAAGTTTTTTGTGTGCAATCTTGCATTTGTAATTAATCAATGAAACAATAATTTGCAGATTTAAAATATCCACTTATAAAAATTCTAAAAGATAAACAAATAACTCCTAACTGATTGCAGCAGACAAGCTATTAGAATAAAGCTTTCAAATCAATTGTGTCCCTAACCTAGCTGCAGTAAGGTATTAAAACACAGCGGAATAGCAGCACACTCACTGTTCAATCTCATTTTATTTTCTCGAAATTATTTTTTTCCAATTGAAAACCTTCAGCCTCACTTTGTGACTCCGATTGGGTTTCATTTCTAGCCTACCCGAACTTGTTTGGGACTAAAGGCTTGGTTATTGTTGTTGTTGTTGTTGTTGTTATTGTTTGAAAACCTTCAGCCTATACACAGAGAAAAACACAGACTTTCACCTAACCAAATCAAGCTAATAATATAATTCTCCCTGAAGAGATGTTTTTTCAATCTCAGTTGTTAGCATTAAAATAAATGAAAAAAAATCTGACAGGCTTTAACTATCTTTCAGCAAAGTATATTTCATAAGATCTTAAGCCTAGTCAGATTTAATGAAGACGTACAAACATTATTAACTAAAAAATCTTAGCAAATCTCGTCACCAAATTAATGTTTTCATTATTTTATAACAGCTTAATTGTATCCATGAACTTCCCTTTTATATATTTTTTTTCACTTTCAACTATGATTCTGTGAGGTTGTGTAATATTACCAACTAAGTCTTTATTTAATTGAAAATCAATTCCAACTTAAATTTAATTGATACCTAACCTCCATGTAGATGCAAATTACACTGTTGAAGAACAACAAACTAAACGGCACACAAACATACATGGAAGTATGGAACCATATAGAAAGTCTGAGAAATTTAAAAAGAAAAAGACTAACCTCTTGATTAAATAGGGTGCAAGCAACGGCCCAAATTTAACAACGGCCTTGAAAACTATTCTCACATCTCTACGGCGGTACATCATTAGCACTTAGATCTCAATTTGGCAACCATGTACAACAACTAACAGTGAACTTTGACCTGAAAGCAATTATGTTTGCCCAGAATTCAAATGCTCGTTTCACTCTCTAAATTCCAGCCTGACCCTTTTTATATGCATGCCACTTTGCGCCATGGTTCCTCTGACCAGTTCAAATGCTCAACCTAGGGAATTTTGTAAATTTTACCCTTTATGTATTATTTTTTGTAAATAAGCCCCTCGAACAATCGGAATAACCTACCAGTAAGCACGACCAAACTGGTAAGGACGGGTACGTATCAATATTTGAAATGAAAGAAAACAAAGAGAATGGTTCTGTACGTTTCTATGTCAAAACTTATCAGTGAGGAGATGTTGTACAATACTGTGGAAGATATTAATTTAGAGATGTGAGACACCAGTTAAAAATTGTTGGTTTCTCAATTTCACCTCTTTTGCACGGATGAACCTGATGCAAGCACACTGCTTCTCTGCAATGTATTTCCCGTTATATTTAAAAAATGAAAAGAAATTGAAAATATAGACAAACAACTCAATCACTCTTTACTGTTAATTATTACTAAAAATTTTGCTACTTGGCATAGAGCCTCTGCCTTTGCTAGTAAATTTATCAGTGGCAATTTTTTTGTCTTAAAAAATTTAGCTAATTACCCTTGCAAATCAATTGAAGAAAATAATTGAAACATAGTCTTAAACTTCTGAATTATTAAAATCATACAAAGAAGATGGTGTTTTACATTTCGTTAAAATAAAACAATAGATATGAGATTAAAATATAATAAGGGACACAGAGACATAAATTAATGAATTGAATCTCTCAATTATCACCTACCTATTAAGCAAGCTTAAAGTTCAAATTAACAGTCAAACAACACCTCAAGTTGCCTAAAGCTCCAATTTTGCAAAACCCTAAACCTTGAAATCTAAAATTGGCCATCTCTTGTCAAAATCGTACAGCTAAAAACTTGAAACAACTTGAAACCCTAAATCACAAAATCTACCCAATGTGAAATCAACCATTGTTTTAGAACCATTGCCAGAGAAGAAATCCAAAGCAGCGAAAAACGTAAATGAAATCGGTTTTAAATGTTACCTCGGCCTGGCTGTGGTTGAAAATCTTATTGCGCGGAGAACCGACAACGTTTTAGAGAGTGAAAATCGCTGCAGAGTTTAGTCTGTCGCGCGAGATGGAGAGCAGAGAGCGCGAAGAACAAACTTCTTTTTTAGAATGGAAGAGACGATTATTTGAAATTTTTTAAAGAGGAAAGCCGGTAGAATTCTCAGGAGGGAAATGGAAGGAGCAGGGTTTAGAAAAGTTTAGGTGAAGAAAGGAGATGAGGAAAGGAAGACAGGTGTCGACGGTAGGAAGCTAGATGTAGATCTGTTACTGTAGATAGTACTGTTCACTTGGCCATCCAAAATTAATTTATAAAATAGATATGTAGAATAGAGAGATAAGGTGGGGAATACGTATGAGAATAGATAGAGAGGAGTCAGATCTGGTTTCATATTAGAAATAAGGAGGAATAGAGAGGATTTAGGCTCGAATAGAGAAACTTATTTTTGAAATAGAAGGTTTTTTTTTTAACAAACTGGAATAGAATAGATTTTGAGACATAATTTCTAGTATAGGTGCGAGCTTTATTTCTGGAGCTCTGATAGCACGTATTAATCGTGTATATTTGATTAAAATGACATGACACTTATTCATAGACTTAATTAAGATTAATCCTAAACAACTCCATGTACTCTCAGAAATATCCGTATCTGTACTTGTATCCATATTTATATATATTAGAATGTGTTTATTAATTATCCATTTTTTTTTATTTTTGAACTGCCTCGCAAATTTCCAGGACTGGCATGACTACCTTAGGTCCAACTGAAATAGTTTATGACAAAGAAAATCAAAACAGCACTACTATGTGATGTGAGGCCAGTATCAGCAGGTTGTTCTCATGTCTTGGATCCAACAAAGAAATGAAAAGAGAAACAAATCCCCAAAACCCCTGAGCTGTAATGTAATCCATCTACCAAGAAACTAAAAAAACCAATATATATCGACCTATATATCTCAGGAGCAGAGCAAAAATAGAAACACAAGCCCATTGGATAAAAGAACACAGGCACGGTAATGCCCTAAGTTCTCTCTCTATTTAGCCCATGCAACCGCATCTATCTCAGCTTGAGCACTTCGGTACAGTTCAAGTCTTTTTGCAAGGTTAGCTCGGCGCTCCATAACTGCCGGGTCTTCGTCTAGCAACTTTGACAGCTGCTTCATCTGTAAATGCAGAGGTTCAGAGATATGGTTGAAATTTCTGCAATGTACGTACTTGTGGTGATCCCAAGGCACCAAATAGCCCACTAATTTTGTCTAAAACCAGTGTTTAAAATGACAAACCCAAACTGTAGATATGTTGTATCATCTCTGTTGTTTCTATTAAAAACCAACAGATATGGACACATTTTATTGGATATTAAGAAGATGCAAGAAATAAAGTGGAGGAAATCAAACTCTTGGTCTATTTTACCGACTTTTGCTTGTTTTGAATAACTATTTTACCAACTCAAAACAATACAAAATACTAAAAAAATTATCTTCATGTGCATAATTCTAAATTATATTCAACATACAAAAATAGTAAGATTCTTTTTTTATTTGAACCATAAAATTTCAATTTATATGCACTTGGCTACCAGAGCTACCAACTTTGAACAATACATGGTGTTCCTGCCAGAGCAAATGTTTTCTTGGTACCAAGTTTTCAAACCTTAAAAAGGACAAAAAAAGAAAAGAAACATGAAAATTCTCACCTCTCTAGCACCCAACTCGGTGAAGAAGTGATCAAGCAAAGAGCGCTTGGCCTCACGGACTTGACCGTACACGATTGATTTTGGGATAGAGTTCCTCAATGTTGCACACACCATATTAACATATGCCAGTACAGTAGTTCCTGTTCATACAAAAAAATAATAAAATAAATTGTCATAATATATGAAGCATGAAAGCAAGAGCGCCCATCAACCAGATACTAGTTTCCCAATTGTGTGGAAAAAAAAAACAGAACATACCGATCCTTCTGAGGTAAGAATCATTGTACCGGTCAAAGATGGAGTGAGTAGGGTTACCACCCTTCTCAACATCCTGTGGAAGTTTTCTGAAGAAATCCACAGTCAAGTAACTGCATTCCATGTCAACCAGCTTAAGGGTTGCCTTCTTGCTTTCTTCTCTCATCCTCTCCAGTGAATCAAATGCAGCACTGCTAACCTCCACTCGCAGAGTAGGGAATTGCTTCAACTCCTGTATGCAAGAGATAGATACAGATTAGCTCAGGCTTCTTATCAGCACTATGCCAGTACATGCCTTCTGAAATCATGTCAAAACAAATTCAAGGTTTGTAGTTTATGCAACAAATTATTTGTTTTGGGGATATCATACACCCCACTTTTTTTTATATGAATTATTGTACAACATAAAACAGGTACAACCTTTCGGTAATTCAAACAGTGTACAGTTTATCATCCAATGGTCAACAAACATGAGATATAGAGTGGAACTTACAGCTGTTTCACTAATTGCCTTGTGGACCAACTCTTTCAGTATGCCATGAACCTGTAAACATTTAGAAAAAAAAAACAGAGAGAGAAACACAAAAGAAACAAAGTTAAAAAAAAAAATGCACAGACTGCGTTAAAGTAATAGCCCCATTCAAATCAAATCTTTGTAGTAATCATTAGGCTATATAATAAAAAAATATATATATCACCTTCATCATTTCCCGTGCCCATGGTCACTTCCTAGTTTAAATTTTATATTCAAGCCTCAAATCATAGTTCAAACTTAATCAGACAATGCCAGTCTTAAGAACATTTGGCATGAATCTCTGCCATGAAGTAGCCCTTCATTACCGAATCATCAGTACACACCAGCATGCTACAAAAATTCAAAGACTATCTCCCTTGATGTACTGAATCATCTAACAACACTAAAATTTTATTGTACCTAATGGACCAGTACCAAGCCACTAACCTTGTTCTATGTTACTAAATGTTTTGCGGACAGAGAGAGAGAGAGAGAGAGGAGCGAATTGCATACAGCATCAACAGCTGCTTCAGCTGGACCTCTGATATTAACAAGGCAAGATTCGATGAGGCGGCGGTACCCCTGCTCAGGAGCAATCAAGTGAGGCTGGTAGCCATCAGCCTCAGTAATAAGCTTCCTAACATTCTCCATTGACAGATGCTTGTCAAATTGCAACCGTTTTAGAGCAGCCGGGAAATTGTTGTCAAACACATTGTATATCTTCTCACCACCAGCCCGTCTGAGAGATAATCAGATGTAATAATTAATTCTAATAATAGCAACTAGTGAGTGCCACATTTTGTCTGGAATCTAGAGGCTCAACCAACAAGGTACTTTGACTCTACTACAGATGCTTGACCCAAATTTCATTTGAAAAACAACAGAAGGTTCAAATCAGCTCCATTTACCAGACTGGTACATATTGAGCCCAGTACTGTTAAGTATGAGCTGGAAAGTGACAAGAAACTGTTGATATTACCACAGAACATGATTTGATCGATTAGCTTGGGAATACTAAACTTGAAGTCATTTCAACAAGTAATGATGTTTACAGAATTTCAATAGGAACTGTATATGATAAGAATAGCTTAATATAACAGGGGCTAAGATATTAGGATAATAGAATTGGGTGGATAATCCAGCAAACAACAACAACAACAACCAAGCCTTTAGTTCCAAACAAGTTGGGGTGGATAATCCAGCCAAAGGTATAAAAAGAGTCTGAAGCATACATGCCATCCAGATGTTCCTTGTAGATTCCATCAAAAATACGGCATATCTCCATTATGGTGTAAAGCTTGCCCTGTAAATGAAAGATAAAGTAGCCTTCGTATAAATGATGCCATAAAAATAGTGCCAAAAGATAAAATAAAATAGAAGAACGAATGTAAGTTAATACTGTAGTTACTATAGAGAATTTATCCAAGTACAGGTGTACATATCCAACCTCAGTGCTTCAACCTTCTGTATCTCATGATATCTCATGAGACATTTTAAAAAAAAATGACCAGATATCTCATGATCAAGAACTCTTTTGTAACCCCCCTCATACTAAATTTGTCAATTAATGCACCTACCAGCATAAACTCTATTGTCATCACATGGTGGTAAAAGGAAGTATGATTTATGGCAATACCTATGATGGCACAAAGAATATTAAAACAAATTGTTCATCATTAACACCAAGTAAAAGGTACAGGTATACTTATGGCATTAGATGACATAAAAATTCCACCATTTCAGAAACTTGTCTATTTTATTGAAAGGAAAAAAAAATAAAATTAGCAAAAATACTTACGCCAGCATCTGAAGCAATTGGTTTTCCCAGTCGGTTCAGTTCTGTTTCAAGTTCATTAAGAGTCTTGCTGATGAGAGACTGGATCCCGGGGATTCTAGACTTGATCACTTGTTCCAAATGCTACAGAAACCAAAATGAATTAATAAACCTTCCACATCCACACCACACAATACAATAGTAATGCTGCTCCACCAAAAGGTATGGTTCTGAGAGCAGATTTAAGTAACACAAACTCCCAGAACCTTCTGTAGACAATTTAACATATAGATTATAATGGAAAAACTGAGGTTGTTTCTACCTCAGATGTTGAACTATTAGAATAAACCCCTACTAGCAAATTAAAAGCCAAAGGTGCCTCAGTTTTTCCTCGATATCATATACTCATTTTGAAAAGAATCATAATGACCAATACTAGCATAAATCATAGTAATCAAAATAAGGCTAGCCTTTTTGTGGAATGCTAATATGCAATCAGAACAGTGTACTGACATCTAATAAGCTTGTTATTCTTAGCCCTTACACATAACAAGAAACACAGAAATTTGTAAAAACCAAAGTCTTGCACAAACCTTAGAAAGCACTTTTGCCAAATGCTCAGACCCCATTCTATGAGCAAGGTGCTTGTAATCTGGTGAATTAGCAAAATACTCCCTTTCCTTGCGCCTAGCTGCAACCATGTCTACATTTTTATTAATGTCGGCTTGGGAACGATTAACAACACCAATCCATGGGAACTGTAGTTTGTACGCTTTTCCTTCCAGTATCTGAGAGAGAGAGAGAGAGAGAGAGAGTTAGGTACAAAGGACATACAGGTCACTACCAGTACATTCTTGCACAGCTCTATTGGGACCTAGAATCGAGTCTAAGCATTGTCTATGTTCTTTTTTTCCTTATGTGTTTTGCAGCCACATTTATTCATATTCAAAAGTCAAATATTAGGTTTTGGCAAAAATAGTAATCCATAACCATTAAGTTGGCAGTCATTGTTTTAAGATTTCACTTATTCAAGGACAATAAAAGTCAAGAAAGTCCTCTTTAATTGGAGGCTTAATTACAGAAGCAACTTACATCAACTGCATCAGTACCCTTGTCCATGAGATCAATCTTAGTAAGAACACCAATTGTTCTTTCACCTACACTCAACAAACAAATACTGCATTAATATGACAAACAAGGCGTTTATATTCATTAGTCATAAAATGTATTCTTGTCATCACAGAAAAAAGATGACAGATTTAAAGCACCATCAGTTCTTGTGATGAAAATCAACATGTTCACAGACAAAATAAAGGAATTGTTGTAATACCATACCAACAATAACACACCGCCAAGAATATATATTTACCAGATTACGGTACAGTTTATACCAGCATACAGGTAGAAGGTGACCACACTTTCTGTACTATACTGTTTCCTTTGCTTTCCTCTTTCACATTGCTAATATTTAATTGCGCAGATGATGGTGTTGACAAAAATGAAGTTTAGTTGCATGATTTAGGGTTAAGTGGGGATTAATTGGACTAAACTAGAGTGTAGGTTGAGCTGGTTCTTAAGATAGCAATAAAAATTTATAGTATCAAAATGTTAAAGCACCAGCAATTATAACATGAGTTTTAGTTAATAATTGTCAGCTAACATCCTTCATTGTAAAATAATACCTTTTGGGTCAACTTCACGGGAAATCTTGATAGCATCAGATGTAGCAAGATCCTGATTTGCTGGAGAAACAGCCAGAATGACACAGTTTGGCTGAAAAAGATATTTAGAAAAAAAAAAAAAAAAAGTCAACCAAATTTCCTGGCCAACACTCAAATGAACGAAGGCTTTGGATCTGTCTGCTATATTTCTATACATTAGATTCAGAATGTGCATATCTAAGTTGGAAAGGGAGAACAACAAGGAAAGTGCCACGTAATAGTAAAAGCAACAATTATATTATTAATGGTCTCAATAATGCCAAACGTACAGCTAAGATTTACATAGTTTAAATAAGTACAACCATTAAATTAAATAGCTTGGGAGTATAAGAGGAGTGCAAACATTACCTTCTCAATATATGCACGAACCATGTTTTCGATATCTTGCACAACACTTTCAGCCTGACCCTCTAGAAAAGCATAGGAAAATATTTGTAGGCAACAAGTTCGAAACCAGAAAACCCAAGTTTCAATATAAAATAAGGAAAATAAACTCACCAACAGCAACCTTTGTAAGCCCAGGAAGATCAATAAGCGTCAGATTCACAACTGCCATTGTTTGAAAAAAAAAATATTATCATACATGATGGAATAAGCTCTGATTTGTACACAAACAAAAACTAATTTCTCATTGCCAAAGTAAACAGGCAATCGTTTTAACTATAATCGAGAAACTTTCAGTAACAAATAATCAAACTGATGAGAACAAGTATGCCTGCAAATTGGGTCTGAGATGGATACAGTAACAGTACATTGGCATGTACCGATTTGGATTGTTAACTACTCAATAAACATAACCTGAGTGCATGTCCATAACTCCTTTATGATATAAAAAGTCTCTATAATATTAAATGTGTTGTACTTTACCATGTGGAGAGTATACACTTAAATGAATTGGAATAGGAGAGATTCCTTTGGTTCGACCAGTCTCTCTATCAGTCTCATCTTGAATTTCTTTTCTCACAGCAGCTAAATCAGATAAGATATATATAAAAAAAAAATAAGGTCAACAAAGGGGTCAGAAAATTAAAAATACATCATTAAAACAGGTAGTACATTTTGCACCAAGATAAAAGTTACTGCACATATTATAACCATAAGAAAGGCCTTGCAGTGTGCAAAACAAAGAACCATACAAATTTCACCCAGGAACATTCTGGTACTATCCAATTATACAAGTAACTGGATCTAACTGGTACAATATCTATGCACTTTTCACAACTAGAGGCTTCATAGCATGCAGCACATAAGTGCAATTCTGAATAGACCCATGTTTTGCAAATATTAATAAATCTTATGAATTCACTGCATTCTATGTAAGCTACAATTAATCTTCGAATGTTATGAGATGTGGGTATGTACCAAAATCAGTGAACCTCTTTCTTGGAAGATGCATGAACTCTGCATATTCTCTCCCTTCATCTAACCTATGAAGTTGCAACACTAGGGGACGTCTTGTGACGATACCTGAAAATATTGATAAAAACATCTTTTATTAATTCATTATTTCAATCTCAGGAAATTTTCTTATGCTTTCTACTTGAAAGAGTTCCAGTATACCCATATAATAAAAGAAGTAGATCAAATGTTCATCTGGGGAGTAGGAAAATGCCACATAAATCTCCCTCTTTAGATTTATTTAGAAACCCCTATAGTATGTTTTAAGGTATTAGGATCTTTTCTTTATTGAGGGCATTCATTGTGTTTTTCAGAATTTGCAGAAGTGAAGACCAAATTTTACTTTACTGGTACATATTCCTTGTGAGATTACCTGAACCCCTCGGAAGGAAATCCTTTCCAACTACACTCTCCAGCACTGAAGATTTACCGGAACTCTGCACAAATTCAAGGTAAAAACGTGTTGAGTACTTCAGTTTTATATGTTTTGAATTTGAGTTGCATTGTAAAATTGAATCAATTTACACTTAAACCTCCTCACTCCTTTATATGGGAAGAAATATGGGGAGAACAGGACAACATGACACGTTCACACAGCTTAGGGATATACAATTCACAAGAACAAGTGAACAACCCTACCAAAACTAGAACCAAAAATATACAAATAGAGGTAATATTTCAAATTTTAGTATTATTTCCTCATCCAGGGGACCATGCTGAAACATATAGTTCGCACAAAATATACTTGGTATAGACAGCGACTAAATCGTGTTGCAGGTAATAGAGTCAAAATTTTCAATCCGGGCCAAAGAGAGAACCAGATCTGAGATATAGCAGTAGATAGCCAAAAGATAAATGGTAAAAGGAAGGATCGGTTACCTGGCCTCCGACCACGGCAATCGAGGGAAGAGAATCCCAAAGAGTAGGGAGCGCGCTATCCTCGCCATGGTCGCCGAGAGCCGTACAGGCTCTCTGGAGCTTGTTAACCAGAGAGATCAGACTCTCCATCGTTTATGGATCTAGATTTTCGGATCTAGATCAGATCTGGCTTTCAGATAGAGAAAGGAAGAAGGGAAGACAGAGAGAGAGAGAGAGAGAGATCGGAGCTGTTTGCTGGTCGACTTCTACGAGAGAGAGAGAAGGAGACGAGGAGAAGTGAAGGCGATTTGCGAACCAACCGCGTGCAAGGACCGAGCTTAGACGGTTCCTGGGACAAGTTCTGAGTCCGTGAGGATATATTTTTTTCAAAATTCAATTTTGAAATTGAACTCAACTCCCTGAAGCAGTTCAGATCCAGTGAAGTAACCCAATTTTTGAGTTTTAGAACGGGACCGTCCAATTCGAATCCGCGACTGAAGTGGACGCACACATCCGACGACAGATTCGAATCCCGGGATGATCCCGAGCGAAGAACTCGAATCGGACGGTCTCGATCCAAAACCAAAAAATTGAGTTACTTTAGGGGATCCGGACTCGTCTGAGTCGAGACTCGAGACTTTATTTGAGAAGTTCTGATTCTCTAAAAGAGAAGATGCGGCCATTTCATAAGGTGTTGCGTGTCTCTGACTTGTGCAGGGCATTCTAGACTTCTGTTTAAGAGTGAATAGTTAATGGATCCCAGATGTCAGTGATTATATTATTACATTTACGTCACCGTCAAGCTAAACAAGTAAACGATAGACGATAAAACGAGTAGCTTTGAAGGGTCCCACTAGGGCCACTACGGGCTGTTATAAAAAAAAAAGTTTAGCTTGTTATTTAATTTGAATTATACATTGATATATTTTTGAGCAAAACTTTGATGTGATGTGCTTTAAATAACGAATTCAAACGGTTGAAATTCATCGAGTTCATATCACTTGAGGATTATTTTCATAAGTTATTTTAAAAATGATTGAATATTTCATAAGTTATTTCAAAAGTTGTTTTATGTATTCATTTTTCATCATTTTTTTTATCACTTGACTTTGTATTAAAAAAATTCAAAATTTTTAAAATTTTGCATGTACATGCATCACTAATGAATTAAATGAATTTCAACGGTTTGAATTCGTCGTTTGAAACCAATTTAATAAACTTTTGGAGTTAGTGTTCACCAAACCTTCTTAGTGAGCACATCACACGCTAGCTTTGTTCTATATTTTTTGTAAGCCTTTAAGATTTTTAACAAGAGTAGAACTAGGGTATTCTTAAGCTCACCAAGCCTCTTTGCAGTGTAATAAAATGCGGTTCATGCGGCCGCATATGCGTATGCGGTTGGCAACCGCATGGAAAATCAATATGCGGTTCCGCATATGCAGCCGCATATTCGACCGCATATTCGACTGCATATTACCGCATATTACCGAATACTTGTTTATATATATATATAATAATAATTCTCATTTTAAAATCCGCATATATAAGTCCGCATAAAAATCCGCATATGCGGCTGCATACCGTATATGCGGTATGCGGTGGCCATCCGCATACCGCATAGAAACCGCATTTTAAAACATTGCCTCTTTGTGAGCTTAACTCAAAAACCCATTAAATTGGTTTCAAGTGACACATCCAAACCGTTGAAACCGATCTACTTCACGAGTGATGAGTTTACATGTCAAGTTTTTAAATTTTCAAACTAATTTAATATAAAGTAAAGCGGTCAAATTAAAAGTGATGAATAATGAACACATTAAAATTAACTTATAAACTTTTTTTTTTTTACCGCTTGACTTTATACTAAATTAGTTCGAAAATTTATAAATTTGACATGTAAATGCATCACTAATGAAGTAGATCGGTTTCAACAGTTTAGATGCATCGTTTGAAGCCAATTCAATAGATTTTTGAATTAAGCTCACAAAGGGACTTGAGCTTAAGAACACCCTAGTTCTACTCTTTTAACAATATCACGTTGTCGATCCTCTTATTCGTATAATTTAGTTGTTTTTTTCTTACTTTTTAGTTTGATGAGTCTTGTATAATATTTTTTTCTTAATTAAAAAATGTGTTCGATATATTTAAGCTTAACTTTTTAAGAATTTTTTTTTTATTAAATTTTTATACGGCTAATGATCTGCAAAAATATTTATTTATACTGAAATGTTTTCAATATTCTTATTTGGAGAAATTTAGATATATATATATCCATCATAACCTGTATATTTAAATATTTTCTCATCAAAACTTCAATAATAGCACTTAATTATCAATATATCCGTTTCTTAAGTTAATCACTTTATACATGTTCGGTGACATCTCCTTAAGCTTCTTTTAACATTAACGGATTAACCCCTCGTAATCCAGCCGAACAACAATTTAGTATGCACATGCAGCCAAGCCATTAAATCTTTCACCCTTAGTACATGCAGCCAAGCAATTTAAAATCTATCACCTTAAGGAAGGAACATGTACTAAGTAGTTAATCTTGCACATGCAGCCAAGCCTGAAAGCAATTAACTTTTAGTAATTACTGGTGCACAAACAAAAATAAGGCAGTAAGCCTTGCCTTAACTTTTAGCAATTTAAACCAAATTACTTAATTACACATCTTACAATATAATAAAGAAATTCAAAATCAAATATGAGTAATAAGAACACAAATATAGTTCCTGACTCAAGCCAGGAAGCAATTCAATTCAAGTCACAAAGAACAATTACAAAAATTGTGAGTTCGAAAAAAAAAGTTTGCTAAGAGAATCTTTGAAAATTAGATTTCATTCACAAAAAATTCGGATGTCTAAACAACATACGACTCATGCATGCTAGTAAGCACAAAGAATTTCAAAGCCTGTGACTAATAACCGGGACAATCCCTGTTATTATTGTCAAAGTTAAAACTATAATAAAAGAAAAAATAGTCAGATTTTGTGTTTAGTAAAAGTCAGATTTAGGGGTGTCAATGGTACCTTTTTAGTCATTTACCCGACCCGTATCGTATTTGATAAGGCGGGTATCGGTAAGGTTTTTTTTTCGTTAACTTATTGGGTATGGGTAAGAAATTTTTTTCGTTAACCAAATGGGTATGGGTATGGGTAATGACTGTTTCGTACCCGTTACCCTATAGAGTAATTATAAAATCTAAAATTATATATTTTCAATTCAATACAGATTTACTCTTCCATAATTCCATTTCGGTGCCTCTAAAACTGTTCATTTTTCTATTGCCAAGTTTGAATCTTTGATAATTATATATGTTTTGTTCCCTTCTTAATTTATTTCCTTTTTACTCCATTGTATGAATGGAAGGTAAAATCTGCAAAATTCTGGGCCAGGTACGTTTCTCACGGATATATTCAATTATCCCATTTCTCACGGATATATTCAAAAATTTGGGCCAACTTTCTTGATACAGTACTAATACCCAATTTTCTAATACATGGCATATTACTCCACCTGCTGCCTCAATCGGAGAATGACAATAATAGTAAGAATAACTGATTTGAAACTTAATATATATAATAAAGCAATGTTAAAAAATAATTTAGTTGGAATTGATTGCATATTTATTTTTATTTTTATTAGTAATGCAATTACATATGTATGAAATGAATGAGTTTTTGATGTTCTATTTGTAAAATATAATAAAATTAATTATTATATTAGTATTATCCGTTATTCACCCGCTACCGTTTCGTTACCCGATAATATTAACGGGTAAGGGTAGGGTAGGGTACGGTCAATTTTTAATGGGTAAGGGTAGGGTATGGATAAGATCAATTTTAATGGGTATGGGTACGAAAATACCTCCACCCAACCCGTACCTTACCCATTGACACCCCTAGTCAGATTCGACCGGTGCTTCCACATCTCCATTCTTGATTTGTGCTTGCCTCTTCTTGTTGGATCATAATCCAACGTTGAGCATATATGTAATATAATTATATATTGTATATTGTCATATATGATTGTCACAATTAAGTGATCTAATAAAGAATTAAGATATTAGACAATCTATGTATTCAATAGGGTGTGGTCCATAAATGTGTAGAACAATTTAGATAAAGATCAAATCATTAATGAACTGATTCTGAGATTTGCAATTCAGAAAATTGTCTATTCAGAGGGTTTGTGCGGCCATAGGTGTGACCCTATGAGGCCGCACAAAACCAGAGTAAATGTGCAGAGATGCATATCGAGTTGGACTGGAAACAGAGAGCCCGCGAGGCCATAGCTGCGGCCCAGCATGGCCGCACCAATTTTGTGCAGCCGTTTGTACAGCCAGGCATGGCCACACAAAATCCCAGAGTTTGGTATTAAGCATTACAAGCAATCTGTGCGGCGTTCGTGCGGAGGCAAGGTAGCACAAACTGGTGCAGTAATTTTGTGCGGTCGTTCGTGTAGCTAGGCAGGGTAGCACAAATTGGTACATGTTAATTTTGGATTTGGGAACGTGGGCTGAAAGAAAGGCGGATATGTAAACACGTCTGGCCATTTGTGGCGGCTGCACAAATTTTGATGCGGCCGCACACGCAGTGTCAGATGTGTTACCCTATATAAGGATGGTTCCCAAGGCACAAGATACAACACACAACTCATATTTCTGAACAATAATTATTTTAGACAGAATCTGAGTGTCTTCTCCTTTCTTCCACCATCAAAGAACTAAGAAGAGAAATCCATTAGAAAATTTAAAGAGGATTTCTCAAGGGCCGTATCTTGCTGTCTTGGAAGACTTGATCCACGACCATACGACGTAAATGCGAGAATGACTTCTTGCGATTGAAGACTTGTCTCGTGTTCACGGAGATGACTCTTCAGACTTAAGGATTCCATGGCCAATGCTATGGAATCAGGTATTGTATTATACTTATGATTATGTTTTATGAGTCGGCTTTGGCATAAGACAGTCAATAGGTTAAGGAGGGGAACTGTTTCTCCTTCTACGGGGTGCAAGTGTTTAACTCCTAGATGAGATGTAATTGTTTGATCTCTAAATAAGACGTAATTGTTTGGCCTTTATGATTCTCCAAAACTTCTTCCCCATCCCCAGCCTTAATGAGTTCCCCTCACCTGCATCATAGTTGCTGAAAATGAAGCAATGACGGAAATGCGCAACAAAACCTATCAAGACGGATCTCGATTAGAAGAGAACCTTAATGTCAAGCACCTTGTAACATCAAATCAATGAGTTCGTCACCGGCGAACTCACTATGGAGGTCGAAAGAAGATGATTTTTATTTTTGCGCGTCTAGGTAAGCGCTCAATAGGAGGGAGGGAGACACAGAAAACATAAAAACATGGAAAGAGGCTTAAGCTGAGGATAAAATCCTAATTAAAAAGGTCTTTTGGGCTTAAAAGAGATGCTAAGGATGCTGATTTCTAAGCTTAAGATTTGGGTCTAAGGAAAGTTAAGGAGAAGCTCTTAAGTCTGTCTAAGCCACACATGTTCGGTCCACTCAAGGCCTTAAGAAAGGCTAAGGAGGTTAAATCCACCCTGCCGAACAGGTACTTAAAAATGAAGATTAATATTAATAAAATGTTAGGAGGACAATTTTACCCTTCTTCTTTATCACAACTTTTAAGTTTTAACAAAAAATAACACAAAAACGTTAGAATTGAAGTTCTTCTTCCTATAATAAGGGGTGGACTATCGGGGGGGGGGGGGGCAGTCGCCCCCATTGATTTTGAATTTTTATAGAAATATATAGGTTTGGACTGAGTTTGCTCCCCTTGAAATTTTTTTTGCCTTCTTTGGAATCTTGATTTGTAAATTTGGATTAAATTTTGGATCAAAATTGGAATAAATTCTTTGAATTCTGCTTGATAATTAGGATTACAAGTTAAAACATTGAAAATTATAAGTCAGAGTATTATTTTTATATCTAGTATTCGATTAGCTAATGAATTTGAACCCAATCCGCTATTCTTTTGCCCTCCCTGACGAAAATTCTAGATCTGAATACCTTCGAAGTGGTTCTTATTAGGTTTCGTTGCAGGTCACAATGTTTTTAAAAACTAAATGGGTTGGGAGTATGTCAGATTTACCATATAATAAAGTTGGGTTGCTTTTGGGAATGAATATATTTGCAGGTAGCAATTAAGTGTCAGGTTAGTTATTTTCGTATTTCACTTGACTCTGGTATTTCGTATGTACACTAAGCACTAAAAATCGAAAGCAAAAAAAACATGAATCAAACAAAACAACGCAAAACACCACCATCACTCGATAGGTTCAGAGTGAAAGATTTGTCAGGTGTGAAATTTCATCGTATTTGGAGAACCAGGAATTTGCTAGGAATTTCAAACTAAGATTTAAATATGGTGCAGAAAGACTAAATTCGAAATGAATGAAAGATGTCTCTGGTAACCGCTGTGGGTGACTGTCTCATATTCTGAATTTTGTTTTAAGTTAGTGTATATTCTGACGTTTTTGTTTTATTCTTTTGTTAAAGGTTGTGATAAAGAAGAAGGGTAAAACTGTCCTTCTAATGTTTTATTTATATTAATATTTAATTTTAAGTGATGAAATTAAGAAATGAGATTATTAATACATTAAATGAGTTTAGATGGGTAAATAATTAATTTTAAATTTTTTATGAGAAAATATCTACATAAGTTAAGTTGGATATATATCTAAATTTCTCTTTTATGATATATATAAAATCTTCACTTTTCTTTTGAAGAAAAAAGAAAAAGAAAAAATGGGACTACATCACGACTCCGCTGGGGATCGAACCCAGAATCTCTGGTTCCGTAGACCAGCGCCTTATCCATTGGGCCACGGAGTCATCATATGATAGCCGTCCTAGATGTATTTTATTAACTCTCTGTATTACTGTCTGGACTTTGCAATTCGGCTTGAACGAGTTCAATAACGAGTCTCGCGTGATGTCACTTTAAGGGAAATAAATCTGCTGCGATTCCAAAGGATCGCAGGTCCCTGCGGTTTCAATCCCAACCGTTCATATGTTTTGAGATCGTGAACAAAAATTAATTTTTTTTAGATTCCTGGATTTCAATAAATGAATGGTTGGGATTGGAATCGCAGCAGATTTGATTCCCACTTTAAGATAGGCGCCGAGTAACGCTAGATGAGGTGCTGGAGTGCAGCGAGCTTGTGAGCCGTTAGATTTGTTTGAAGATTCACATTCTAATGGACCGTTAGATGAGGCTAACGGAGATGGAAATTATTAAAGAAAGTTGCTCAGTTAGAATTTCTCTCGTTTAAAAATTAGAACTTCGAAGAGAAATAAGAGTTCAAATGTCCGGTTGTGTCTCATATTTATTATTATTATTTTTAAAGTTTAAACAATCAATCTAAATTGATTAACATGATCTTTATATTATAAAATGTGCTTGGAAATCAAATTTTATATTTTTTTAGAATCGTTTACTATTTTTAGATAGGTACAAAATCACTATATTTTTATGGTCCAAAATAGTGATTTTGTACTTAGCTATAAAAATAGTGAAAAATTTCTCAAAAATATATATTTTTGGTCTCCAAAAACATTTAATATGGAGATCATATTGATCGGTTCGAAATGATTGTCTAGACTTCAAAAACAGAGATAAATAATATGATAACGATAAAACATGAAAGACATGAAACATTTGAATCCTCCTTAAGAAAAAGAAAAGAAAAAAGAGAAACGCGAGATTTCTAAATCGAGTCTCTTCCATTCTCTCTCGTATTTGCTGCTCTCGCAATCTCACTCAAAATCAAAGGGCTATCCAAAGTTTCGTTGGATTTCTTTGTGGATGCAAGATGACGTCCCGAACGACAAGTATCTCTGATGAGTAAAAATGAGCAATGAAATCTCAAATGTGAAATTCAAATGGCCGATTTGAGCTTTTAGGGTTTGTTCGGATGTCAAGGGATTACACAGGATGGAATTTAACAGGAATAGAAATCCACTTCTGAAAAAACGAGAACACAAGGAATTGATTATGGGAGTGTTGAATTGAGTATTCGGTTGTACCGTGGAATTAGTTGTAGAGAATCCTATTTTTCATCAAATTTTAATATTATACTATTTTCTTTATTGGTAAAATTAATAATAATACAATTAAATAAATAGATTAAATAATAGCATAACATTTCTTAATTATGTTAGATATATATCAAGTAGAGACTAATTAATGTACTTTTTGTAATGTGTTTTTATATTATTTACTATGTTTAATGCAAATAGCATGTGTTTTTTTTTTCGTTTAAATAATCAACCTTCATAACAAACATGTTGCAAAAGAATTAGTACTGTTAAACAGCGTACCAATTCGGAACAATTGTTTAGATCTATTATAAAATCCAAATATGAAGGACCTGCATGTTTCCTCAAACATAGATAGAATCACAGCAGAGCATCAACTTGCGTTTGGAATAGAAAGAAAAACCAAGTGCTGGTATTAAAGACTGGTACGGGATGCCTCAACTTGCATTTTAAAGACTGATATCAATAGGAACTGGTACATGAGTTTTTATGCATAGAACATGGTGCTTCAAATAAAAAAAAAAAAAATCAGATTCCTAGAGAACAACCTGACTTAAAAATTGAACTTGCGCAAATAAAACAACAAGAAAAAGGATAATATGACAAGAGTTAGAACAGAAAACATGAAAAACTACAACCAAGTCCTTCTATTTATATCATATTAACATTATTTTATATATCATTTTTTTACAACTCAATGCTTAATTTCCTGTTTTTATTAAAATATAGATGTATAAATAGCAGATTCCAAAAAAAAAAGAACAATTTCCTGTTTATCCGAATAGGCAACCGTCTTTTTCAGTTCATTTTGTTTAACAACCTGCTATCATGGCATTCCAAGAAAATATCTCTCTTAGGCATTTTGTCGAACAGATCCGAGTTTATAATTTCACCAAAAATAAGATAAGCATGAGAAACCAGACAAAGTGAAGAATACATATGTATAAGACTGCTTTGCACATGGCGGTCGGGACCAAATCCAAAGGAGATTGAGAAATAGAGACAGAGAAAGAGAAGGAACACGCGCCGTAGGAAAAAAAAAAATTGAGTCGGACTGAATTGTTTTTTTTCCTTCTTTTTGCACTGCGTGGGAACTGTTTTAGAAAGAAACGATGAGAACAGACCGAAATGAAATGAACCACCGAACGGGTTTTGGGAATATTAATCCAAATGGTCCGAATTCCTACTAATTCCCATCAAATATTTGTCATCCGAACAAGTCTTAAAGTGTTATACATATTGAATTCCTCTTGAAAATGAAATTTTGTTTTTTTTTAATTTATTTATGGTTTTTAACAAATCTTAGTATAGAAGTCACAGTGAAAGATATGCATTGGTCTTCAATTTAAAGTTGAAAATCGAGATATTTTCACTTCTAAAGCATCATAACACGACATATGTGCGGTGCGTAGACACGTTTCAAACTGAACCGAGCGAAATCTAGTCTATACCCACTTGCAGGGTTAAACCCTGGCTCAAGGTGCGCCTCCCCTGCTGCCCATCGAGTCCATATCACTCGAGGTAACATAATATTTGAGCTCATGATACAGACCGTCCAATCATAATCTAAGTCACTATCCTGTCCAAAGTAAAATGTCTAAAGTAAAATGCACGTAGCCAGGAGCAGAGTTAAATGAAATGAATGAGGTTCTCGACTCCATTTTATTTTAAATTTTTAGTATTTATATAATTTTCTATATAAATTAAAGTAATATGCATAGATAGTGTAAATTGATTTTCATTCTCAATCTGAATATTTATATGATTGATCATTATTGTGTGTTTGATTCTTATAGTTTGAAAGTCTGACTCTGTCTTTTGTACAGAGCCTTTTTCATATTTGTGCCAAAGCAAATCACACGGTCCACATCTAAACTAAAAAAAATTGTTACCTTAGGTGATATGAATTCATGTCCATCTGCCGCCCTAGGGACAGATTGACTTCATTTTATTTTAAATTTTTAGTATTTATATATAATTTTCTATATAAATTAAAGTAATATGCATAGATAGTGTAAAAATTGATTTTCATTCTCAATCTGAATATTTATATGATTGATTTTTATTGTGTGTTTGATTCTTATAGTTTGAAAGTCTGATTCTGTCTTTGCACAAAGTCTTTTTCATATTTGTGCCAAAGCAAATCAGACAGTCCACATCTAAACTAAAAAAAATTGTTACCTCAGGTGATATGAATTCATGTCCATCTGCCGCCCTAGTCCCTCTCCTAAGTTTTGCTTCACTAAAGAATACATCTTTGAAAGATTTGATGTATCTTGCAATATTTGCTTTTTCTTATTTAAGGCTATATAACTATTGAATTCTTAAGCAATTGAATACAAGAATTCTCTAATCTTTGTTTTCAACTCAACTTACATTACTTTATTATTCAAAATTACCGAAAACATCTCTTCCTTCTCCAATGAGAATCACCGGCCACGTACAACCTTCGTCCGCCGCTGTTATGCCCTTTAAAGTTCAAAACCCATCCCACTCGAGAATCAGATCACCCTGGATACTGCACATTCAATTATTAAATTGAGATTTTTTTTTTTTTAATTTGACACAAATCTTAAAACATACCCCCTTCTTCTAAATAGCAATGTTTTAAATAACGTTTATAGCGTCATAGCGGAAAGGCTACAAAAAAAGCTATAGCGAATAGCGTAGCTATACTACATAGCGTTTTTTTTTACAAAAATTAGATTATATATTTGTACTAAATATCAACATTATCTAAAGTCTCATAGAACAATAAATAACATCAAATTAATTAAGAAATTATAATATTCATATTGAATCAGTACAAAGTCCAAATTGTGGTTCAAAATATCCATAGTAATATTATAAACTATCGATCTTTTTCTATTCAAAATATCTTAAGCATCATGATATAATCTATTTTTTTTCTGTTCAAATTTCAAAATAACCTACACATAATTGATTTCGGTTTGGGCTTTTATTTAACTTTTTTTGGTCTTTATTTAAAGCCCATATAAATTGCCTAAAAAAACCCATTATGCATAGCGCGTGCTATTTGCGCTACATGCTATGCGCTATAGCTGACCACTATTACCGCTATAGCGGGTAGCTCAATTGCGCATTTTGATGCCATAGCTTAACATTTAGGGTCCAAAAATATTATAGCGGCGCTATAGCGCCGCTATTTAGAACACGTCTAAATATACATTAAATACGGATTGGATTTGATCGGACTAGGAATAAACTTGGACCATAAAGTTGTGGACTCCAATATGCGGTACCTCAGACGATACGGACTCTCTCGCTCCCCCACAAAAAAAAAGAAAAGAAAGAAAGAAAGAAACTCCAAACAAACCTTGTGTTTTATCTAGTCTCTGGCCTCTTCATCTTCATATTTTATTTTCTCCAAAATGCCAACCTAAATGCTAATATGCCCACAAACTGTTGTGAACGATATATATTTAAAATATATTTTATAAATCTGTGGGAGTAACATATCCCTTGTGTACCTCTATTCATGTTATTAACCTTTTTAATTAGACCCTTCGGAGATCTAATAACCAAAATATACTGATAATTTTTTTTTAACATCTATATGCAGATAAATTTATTTATGCTAAATCAGAAAAATATATATCACACATTACTCAAACTAAGTCCGCTTAAGTGCTTTTTAAGTGCATATGCATGCATGTTCTTAAGCAATTTTTGCTATATTTTAGATCCTATAATCATCGAGACTGTCAAATAATATCGGACCATTCAGGGGCGGAGCTAGACTTTCAAATAATGGAGGTCAAATACGTATGAGGTTAATCATATAAAAAATTTCGAAGTATGAGGGTCAATTATATAAAAATATTATCCGAAAAATGGAGATCAATGTTATTGTATCATGACATTTTGTGCTAAATTATATAGAAAAATAAACATAAATACA
>JAJGRW010003394.1:0-29801 GCA_025461045.1 Carex parvula
TATTTTTAACATGAGTAGGGTTAAAATGCCTCATTGATTTTGTGCTCTATCATGCTCTAATATCATTATTTTTATTTTTAAAGTCTAAATAAACTATTCGATTCAACATGATCTTCATATTAAGATATACTTGAATAACAAATTTTAGAATTTTTTTACTAATTGTTTAGAGAGGTACAAAATCACTATTTTTGAATGGTTCAAAATCTTCTAAAAACAATGATTTTGTACATATCTTAAAAGTTAGCAAAAAAAATTTCAAAAACTATAAAATTTTGTATCCAAGCACATTTTAATATAAAGATCATATTGAGTAGCTCATATCGTCTGTTTGAACTTTGAAAATAGAGATAACGATGTTGGAGCATGATGGGGCAAAAAACTAATGGGACCTTTTAACCCTACTCTTTAACATATGTTTATATTTTTCTGAAAAAATATTATAGTATAAAATTTATTTTGAAAATTTATTTAAGCTAAGAGGTCACAAGTATCACAGCTTATATGGTTGCAAACATGGATATTTATTGACTTTGACAAAAAAAAAGAGAAGAATAGTTATAGAAATAAAACATTAAATGGTGGCACTATAAATATATATAGAGAGTAAAACTAAGGTGTTACTAAGTTCATCAAGTTTCTAACTCAACTCTAATATCTATTATATTGACTTCAAATAACGATTCTGAATTATTGAAATCCGTCTATCTTACGAGTAACGTGTGTAATGCAAAAATTTTAAATTTTCAAATTAATTTTGTATAGAGTCAAGTAGTCAAAAAACATTCAAAAGACATTTAAAAAATGAATGCATTAAAATTAATTTATAAACCTTATACTTTTGACCGCTTGACTCTATTTTTGAATTAATTTTAAATTTTAGTAGAAAAGATAAAAATCACCAATTTCATTATTTTGTTTAGGGAAGTAAGAGATAAGCATTTATCAACTATTTTTTATTATATGAGAACCAACATTTAGTCTAGTGGCAAAGATAATAGCGAAACCAGTGTTCTACAGGAGTAGGCAGTTGCCTACCCTTGAAAAAAAAAAATTCCAGCGGATCCGAGTCTGATTAAGGACTTGCTTACCCCTGAAAAACGGTCTTGCCTATCCCTGGACCAGTTCGAATGATTTGTGGTGATTCTCTTCTAGCTGGGCAGATTCTATCATTTTTTTTCATGGTGAGTCGATTGAATTTGGGAGGAATATAAGTGTGAAAAATTAATGGTGAGTCGAAGGAATTGGGGAGGAAGATAGTACGACTCAGAAAAAAAAAAAAGCTTTAAGCATTATAAATACTAAATGGACCTAGTGTATATATGGTGTAGTGAATTGTTTTGAAAATATGAATTGATTCATAATGAACCATGTCTGGCCGAATGTATAAATATTAATGCATATCCCAACATACAAAAGAACCATATTAGTAAAATAAAAATAACACACATATAAAACTATTGACGTATTATAAAAAAAAACTAATCAAATAGCACAAAACTATCTAATTAATTGTGAATGTTTTGTACTATATTATACTAATGGATTATTGAATGTAAGAAATGGTAGTAACATTACTTTTGGACTAATTAATTTGTTACAATTTTTTTAATACAAAACAAGACTTTTTAGAAGAAAAAAAAAATCTGAGTTTTCGAGTTGACTTGTCTGATTCCTACCGATTCTGATTCTATAGTCAACTGACCGATTTCTCTTCTGATTCTGATTTTTAGAACCATGGTTCAAAGTATAAAATTTCAACATAAATTGAGGATGCAAATCTCAGGGTCTTCAATATAGTTAAAATTTTCAATATAAATTGAGGATGCAAATCTCAGGGTCTTCAATATAGTTAAAATTTTCAATATAAATTGAGGATGCAAATCTCAGGGTCTTCAATATAGTTAAAATTTTCAATATAAATTGAGGATGTTTTCAAAGTATGTCAACTTCTTAAATAATGATGCAGTATTGTTAATTTTCAATAAATTGAGTATGCAGTAAAGAGTAAAGACAGAGTGCCAGTATGTATCAGCACCTAAACTGCATATATAGGCATTATTTGTCTTAATTATGTCTCTACTCTATATATTGAATATTGCAAAATAAACCTAAGTTGTACAATTTTGTCTGCATGGACCCATTGAGGTAATTATTAATTAGGAAGTAGATTTTTGCTTGTTTAGGCTGATGTCCTTCTTGTTCCTTTCTTTTATGGGATAATTTCATTTTTGCACAATTGTCCCTCTACTTATCTTCATACTCATATAGTATTAATTTTGTAACAATTAATAACAAACCAAAACTTTCACCTTTAATGTAACTTGTATGTTTCGAACTCAAATCCGAACCCGAACCCATTAATTAATTCAAATCCGAACATGATTTTTGCCTACCCCTGACTCAAATCTTGACTTCGGCACTAGGCAAAGAGAATGTTCTCTGTGTAGGAAGTCGCAGGTTCAAAATCCGAAAGGAATAATCCGTTGTAGATATTAAATAGTTGGATGACTTGACTTCTGACCTTTACTAAAAAAAATATTTTTTATAATCGAAATGAAAAGTAAGTATAAATATTTAAAAGATATATCACCTGAGATTTTTAAACCAGATGCCTCGTCATGTCATCTAATCTATATCTCCTCTCCTCTCCTCTCTCTTTCTATTTTTTTTAACCTTGACAATGACTGCTAAGTACAATTTTATTAAATAAATATAAAATTATATCCATATATTGTTCTACATCCATGACATGACATGAACTACATCAAAATACATCAACATCTAAAAAATACCAACTTCAACATCTAACAATATATATCCAAAAAAAAAAAATTAACAAACATTAAGTAGTGGCGAGGGATAGGATTGCGGTCGGAAAAAAATGACAAAGTTAGGAAGGTAGAAGGTCCAATATAGAGTTTAGAAGCAAAGATTTAGAGTTTAGTGGTTGGGGAGAAAGAGAAAAATGAAAAATGACAAAAGGGTGATAAGACTAAATTGATTTCAAAAAATTATTGTCGACATACATTCCTAATTAGATGACATATATTCTAAAAAAAAATCAACAATATTTTTATCACAAAATTTCGTAGTACAACCAAACCGTTTGTTCCCGAGATTTTTATTAATATCCAAAGTTTAATATAAATTAATATTTATGCTCAAATCCCAGGGTTTTCGCCAAAAATGCCCAAGCCGGTTAGAAAATGGCCGGCTTAGGGGGAGGAGTAAGCCGGCCATTTTGTGGCGGGCTTACTCATTTTTTTTTTTAGAGACACCATAAAGAGCAGAATAATGAAATCTAACACTGAAAATTTGAACTTTTTGTTTAAATTATTTGTTATGATTACTTCTTTTGATTTATAATTAGCATATTTATACTAAAATACACTAGATTACTTGAAATTATGTGAAATTACACTATATTACAATAAATTATGTTGAATTACACTAAATTACGTTAAATTACGCTAAATTACCATAACTTCGCTAATTACGCTAAACTACGCAAAATTACGCTAAAGTAGACCGATTCTGTGCCATCTTTCATGAATCATAAAAAATAGTAAAAAAATTCCAAAAATAGTAAAAATTGGTATTCTACAACTTTATTATGTAACTAATTTACTGAGCTACTTAGATTGAATAATAGAAATGAAAATCTTAATCGGAAACTTCAACTCAAATTTTGAGGCTCTTCCCTTTGTTTTTAGGCGATTTTGAATTTCGGAATCCAGCATCACAGGCATGGACGCATGCGTATTTTCACAAGCTTTCCGAAAAGTGGTCATTTGCTGAAATCGGACACTCGAGCGCCGTTTTATGACCGTTTGAAGTTTCGCTGTTGTTTTTTGCCTTTTCAGTGAAGATATCGTCCCTATTCATATGTAATTTAGTGTAATTTACCGTATTTTAGCGTGATGTAATGTAATTTAGTGTAATTTAACTTAATATAGTGTAATTCAATATAATTTCAATTAATGTAGCGTATTTTAGTATAAATATGCTAATTATATATAAAAAAAATAATCTATCAAATAATTTAAACAAAAAAATTCAAATTTTCAATGTTAGATTTCATTATTTTGCTTCATAGTGCCTCTAAAAAAAAAAAAAAAGTAACCCGGTCATTTTTTCTCCCTCTAAGCCGGCCATTTTGTGGCCGGCTTGGGCATTTTTGGCAAAAACCCTGAGATCTTGGCATAAATAATAATTTCTATTAAACTTTGGATATTAATAAAAATGTCGGCGTTTGTTCTCTTATATATTATCATATCTCTTGTTGACTATACAAGCGTACAGCCTTAATGAACAAACTATATTTAAAATACTTTTACATATTTTATTATTATTTTTTAAGATAGTAGAAAAGATAAAAATTACCAATTTCAATATTTTGTTTAGGGAAGTGAGAGATCAATCATTTATCAATCATTTTTTAAGATCAAAATGAAAAGTAAGTATAAATTAATATTCATACAATATGTCATCCGAGTTTTAAACCTACGACCTCTTACTCAGATAATATATATTATATTGATTACTAGATGAAAAGCTAATTAATTGTTACCATTTTCATTAAGAAACAAGAAAAAAATTTAGCCACTAAATTTCTGTTCCTATATATATAGAGAGAGGTTGGCTAATATCAAAACGTTTGTTCCTAGGTCGTGGAACAAACGTTTTGGTTTTTATATTCTCAAAGTTCAAACAATTGATTCAAATTGTTCAATATTCAATCTAAATTAAAATATCTTGGAGACCAAATTTACATATTTTTTTATTTTTTACTATTTATTAAGTCAGTTTTAAAATCATTGTTTTCAATGATTCAGAAATTTTTCACTGTTTATTAAAATCAGCGATTTTAAAAGTGACTTAATAAATAGTAAAAAGTTTCCAAAAAATGAAAATTTTGGTTTCAAAACACATTTTAATATAAAGATCACATCTAACAGTTTGGACTTTGAAAATTGAAAAACCAATTGGTTGCACCACAGCTTCGGAACAAACGTTTTGATATTCAACCTCTCTTTCTCTGTGTATAAAGTAAAACAGGGCAAATGATCCACTTTGACAGTAATATATTTTGTTACTGGATCTTAATGAAAATATTGGTAAAGACATGAATGAAACCACTGGAGACCTGCTGTTCATACATATATGGTCTCAAATTCTGATAAAGTACTGGATTGAATATGCTCCAAAGAAAAGATAAAACTAATGGAGTAATTAACAAGGACCCCACGAAAGCTTCAATAATTACAATTTTTGTTTGTATGTGGTGTCAGAATGAATCAGAGAGTTCAGTTCTTCCTGTCTGCACACAGTTGCTTCCTTTGATTCTCTTTTTTCTTCTCTTCCTAGTACCTCAGCAGCACTTTGCTGTTTTTCACATTCTCTCTCTGGCACTAGTACTAGTATACCGTTTCTCTCTCTATTCTCTCTCTCTCTCTCTCTCTCCTTCTCTGAGTGCTCAATAAAGACTTCACTTATGACAAGTCAGTAAATAAAGACCCACAACTTATTAGACCATGCATCCAACCCAACTGTAACACTATTTGTTTAATTATTATTTTAGAAGATTGGTCAATTCTTACCTTCTACAGTTACACATAATGGGGATCTTCTGTGGCTGAGATAATGTCATGCTTTGTAGCAAGTCCCTGACATTGTGGGCTACCACCCTTTACTTTTCTAGCTTGGTGATCATTTTTTTGACGGTCTATCATTTTCTTCTGTGGACCCACTACTACTGACACAATATAAACTGCCGCATTTAATTTGGTTTGGATATTAAATTTTAGGGTTAATAATAAGAATGTCAATTTTCTGTTCTTTTTTATATATAAAAGAATTCAATTTTTTTTAAATATATGGTTGACTTTTGACATATATATATTTTTTAAGATAACAATATAGATCAGGTTTATAATTCTTTCAATTTCTATTTAATATTCATAAATTAATTAAAGACTCCCATCCATATTTTAAACTAACGACCTTCATATCTCTTACACAAAATATTACCGTTTGACTTCGATCGCATATATATATTATAGGTCATGCATGTTATATAATATATATATATATATAAATTATAAGTAAGAATAAATATATATGTTCAAGCTAGACATGCATGAAAAAAGGTTCTGTTTCTAGGATGAGCTAGCTAGGGATTATGTTACTATATATATTCATAAACCAAGGGAATCTCGTGATTTTGTTCTATTAAAACCGACCTAAAAATGAAGTTGTGATATATGGATTTGAGGTTAGAATTATATATTTATAATTGTAGAGTAGAGAGTAGAGAGTAAGATGGATCCCTTGATGCCTTGATGGAGATCACAAGCAGCAATGTAAGACGTCCTTTTTAACATCTCAGAAAACCCATGCATGACACCCCATTGAATGAATGAATAGCCAAGCCCTCTCCAGCTGCTCCTTCCCTTCTCCTTAGGAAAACCACCTCCACCATCCAATCACATCCAATCCCCTCTCACCTCATTTCTTCATTTCATGCACTACATCTCTCCTCTCATCTATCTATCTCCAGCTAGATCATCATATGCATCCACCTCTCAATCCCCTCTCCCCTCTCATATTAAATTAAACCTTACTCTTACTTACTAGTTATAACTTATAACAAGAGTAAGTAACCATAGGATTAGGATCGATGGAGTCAGATGGATCCGAACCGGCTACAGAAACAGCGCCCCAGAACTCGGCTCCAGCTGCTGCTAACATGCCGCTGCCGCCGCCAGAACAAAGCCTTAAGTGCCCCCGATGCGACTCCCCTAACACCAAGTTTTGCTACTACAACAACTACAGCCTCTCTCAGCCGCGCCACTTCTGTAAAACCTGCCGCCGCTATTGGACAAAGGGTGGGGCCCTACGTAATGTCCCGGTAGGTGGTGGGTGTCGCAAGAACAAGAAATCCAAGTCGTCTGCTCTTTCTCGGCTCTCTCTCGTCCCCGCCGATCATTTAGTCGGTAATTTTTCCGATCCTGGACTTGGCCTACAGAACCTGCTCTCAGGTCCATCTCAGCTGGTTGCGGCTGCGTCAGATTTCCAGTTAGGGGTTTTCCCTTTCTCTCGGTTGCAATCTCCGACTTCATATAGTGTGTCTACAGCAAACAAGTACATGTCGTGTGGCGAGATTCCGTCTCATGGGTCTGCCTTCTCTCCTCCAAATATCTTATCAACCAATAATCTAGGTTACCCGGCATCGTCTCCTGGGCCGGCTTATGGTAAATCAATGACGAGTAACGAATCTTCGCATGGAGCGGTCGGTAACATAGCTTCCTCAATAGAGTCCTTGAGTTTCATAAACCAAGACCTCCATTTGAAGCTACAACACCAGAGGATGGCTATGCTCTTTGGAGGAGAAGCTAAAGAGGCAGAAGCTCCTGTTGCAGATCAAGGTCAGATGCAACAGCCTATGTCACCCGATTTTGGCGAATGCAGCGGGCTTCAAAAGGCATGGTTTGCGGAGAACTCTTTTGCTTTACCAACCAGTGCATCTAACAGTACTGATGCGAGTAGAATTGGCGCTGATGATGGTATGAACAACACAATCAATAATAGCAATAACCCAAACTACTGGAATGGTGCAGGATCTAATTCTGGTTGGAACGATATGCCGCAGTTCACAGCAATGCTGTAATTAAGGCCGATATATATATGATTATGAAATGAAGATCGATAAATATCGCATCAATTAAAAGAGATACGAGATGTTCCATTTGCCTTAGATCAGTACCCATAATTAAACCTTGGTACAATTCAGTTACTAGGTACCTATATAAATTATACTTTCTTCTTCACATTGATCTATCTGATGTAATGTTAGCAGGCAAAGGCCAGACATCTCCTGTATCTTAATTCTTTGATGTTCTTTGTTCCTGGCCTTTTGTAACATCATGCTTTTCTTTTCTTTCTTTTATTAACTAAATATTCTCTAATTTCTATTGTTGATTATTATTATATTGTTGCCAAATTAATGACTTGAGTAACAATGAGTGATGTTTTACTTTGCCCTTATATATATATATATATATATATATATGTTGTTTTCGCTTGCTCTTATTCACTTAATATGTATTATATCCTTGTATACTCATTGTTCTTTCTCTATTATCTTACAAAGATTTCCTTAAAACTTCTAATAGCTAGTTCATTATCATGATTATATCAGTTAGAAATAAGAGAATTCTTTAATCAAAGACTCTACCGATCGATCACGGGGATTAATTATCATTAGTACTTTGGGATTTTAGTTTATGGATGAAGATTATGTGAGTAGGAGTATATAATTGAGATGAATCAACCTTAAAAAAAATTAGATGAATCATGCATCAATTGTATATATATATTCTTCTCCATCCTGGGAGAAATTATTTTTAATTTTTTAATAGAAGTTCCTAAGTAGGTCCTTCACCTACTTCCAAAAAAAAAAAAAAAGAAGTTTATCTTATATTGGGTCACCTTATATATATATACACACACACACACACACACACACACCGACCCGACGCACAAGGTGTCGACTCTTTGCCAGAAACTCTAATCAGAAATAATCTTGTGAAAAGAGGTTAGTCAGGTGATCCTCATTAATTTATTTGTTTCTTGCTCCATTGTTCAGTGCATATGGTGTTGGATCGATAACACATTATAATATTATTAATTTTTATTGTACCGATATTGATCAACTGTGAAATATTGATCATTTAATTCTTTTAAAAGATTAAAAAAATGATAGAATAGCTAGTAGGAGGTGAAGTCTTGTGGATAGTTTGATAGAAAATTAAGGAATAGATAAATATATATTTTAAGGGGATAAGTGTAAAACAATTAGAGGTTTAGATGCATCAATTATTAACATAGCTACATATTAGTGTCAGGTAAAGAAAAATTATATATACATTCTTTAAATTACAGCTTAATTTACCAACTAATGTTTCAGACCTGCCAGTGCAGATTCTGGACAGAAATATATATAGTGGAAGAATAGGATATTCAAAGGCATTTCAAAGGAGAACCTAGATATGGAGGGGGCAAAATGCATATATATACAGGGATAAAATGTTATTGATTGGTTATTATTTGAGCACAAGTGATGTTATATATATGATGTGTTCCTAACTTCCTATTGGCTGAGATCTTCGTGTGAAGTCTCGCGTAAAGGCCCTCGCGAGAGGTTTTTGCCTATTTAGTATGTTTCAAGTGCTAATAAAATTCGATCCTGAGTTGCAAGCGCACAATCTACTATATATTATAGTAATTTTGGGTGTCGATCCACATGAACAATTATGAATATCAATCGAAATTATTTTGATAAACTAGATTCATAAGGAAGTTAGATTACATTAAGACAAATTTTTAGGGTTAATAACAACAAAGTTAATATACTCTTTACTTATTTTTAGTTGGTAATTTTAATAGTAAAGCTAATCCTGGAAAAATGTAACATCTTGCATAGTAAAGCTAAATAACAGATAGAGATAAAATCCTTAATTAGACCCTGTTGGAGCCTTCACATTATATACAAGTGTTGCATATTTCCTTCTCACCTTCAGACTTTAACTATTCCAAGTTTTGTTTCCAATTCCTCCTAATTTTGTTAATGGAAAAGATAATATTGTTTTGTCATGATTTTGGATGGTTATATATATTTTTTTTGCTTATTGCAGTCCGCAACAGAATGAAACATGTTGGTGTTTTTATCATATATAACTTGTCATTCCATTTTTGAGTTTTCAACCGAATCGGAATGTATAAAGTTTATAAAATAATAATTATAGAAGTTAAGTGCTTTATGTTACATCAGCACTTGGGCCAAATTTCAGTTTGTTTGATTGTATCACCTCTCTTAGTTATGACCCACTTCATTTCTTGTCTCTTAGTTATAACCCAATCTTATAACAAAATTTAACTGAAAGTAAGGGATTTGGTCCCATTCATGAATAAAATTCCAATCAAAGTGTATATTAATTGAAAAGGACAATTACTTTCTATAGGAGGTAGGCTTACTCTTCTAAATGCAGTATTATCAACTGTATCTTTATACACATTGTCAGTATATAGAGCTCCCAAAACTATAATTAGAAGAATTAATTTTATAAGAAATATATTTCTCTGACAAGGAACTGATAGAACTAGAAAAAAATACACTCTAGTCAACTGGTCTAAAGCATGTTTAGATAAAAAGACATGGAGGTTTAGGCATTTAGATTTACAAAACATGAATATCTCTTTACTGTTGAAATGGTGGTGGAAATTCCAAAATAATTGCTATCAGGGGTTATGGAAAACAGTGATTCAATACAAATATTATCATAATACACAGTCTACCATATTCTCCATTCTGGAAGGAGATCATGAAACTAGAGGAATTAGGGAAAATTAGTGTTACTTTTGAACCAGGAACTAACTCTGCATTGTCATTTTGGCATGCTATGTGGACTTGTAATTGTAGTTTAGCTACACAATTTCCACAACTGTATAATATATGCACTACTCCTCACATTACTAGCTGCAATTAACTCTCAGGGTCTACTATACATTTTAGAAGAAGCTTAGGTGGCATACTACTGGTAGAATGGCATCATATTCTATCTCTCATTAGTTCTTGTAACTTTACTCATCACATATAGCTTGGAGATGGGAATCCAAAGGACAATTTATTGTTAAATTCATATATAAGATTCTGAATTTTAGAGGGGTCAATAAGAATAAGTTTGTCATATGGTGGGAAATACCTATTCCTCCTAAAATAAGAATTTTTATGTGGTTAGTGCTGCATAATAGAATTTTAGCAAAACAAAATCTACATAAAAAAGGATGGAGAGGTAGTCTGAAGTGTCAATTTTGCAACAGAAAAGAAACTGTCAATCATTTATTTCTTAAATGTCCAGTAGTCTAGCAAATCTGGTTCTGGTTAGGACAATGCCAACAAACATTTGTACAATGGAATACTTGTAAAGATATTTTTTATTTTGCAGGTACTTTGGAAAAAGATCACCAATTTGCCTTCTTAGTGATATTCAGTGCAGTGTGCTGGACTTTGTGGAAACATAGAAATGAAATAATTTTTAAAACTTCTTCAGTTAAAACTGTTAGATCAATCATCCTGCTAATCATTTATGTGTTTGAATATTTGTCAGGAATTATGGATAAGAGGATCAAAGTAGCTGCAACAACCTGGATGCCAGATGACCTGAATATGCAATTCCACTGAGGGTGTGGGACCCAAATGACAGTCAACTGGTGGTATACTAGGGAGCAGCTGATGGAGAGCAGCAGCTAGAGTTCATAGAGGGAGAAGGTGGGACACCAACAGGATGAAGAAATGAAAATTCCAGTTATTTTTTGTATAGATCCAGAGATAGGATCCATTTACCTCAGCCCCAATACATGAGGCTTATCACTAGTTTACTTTTCAATAACTGTGTTTTGGTGGATTTTAAAACAAAGAGCATTTATATTTTGCTCTTTATTAGTTTTGAGCATGTTATTAAGCTGATTGTGAACAAGTATCAGTAGTATGTAACTTAACTGTTATGTTTCATATATGAAACGGGCACTTGTATGCCTTTTTTTAAAAAAAAAAAAGTGTTTATTAATTAATTTCATGCCTATCAGTATATTTATTTTCATAATATTTTTGGCAATGTTTAGAAATTTTAATTGTAATGAATTATTCATTGTTGTACAATATATATATAAAGTTGGGCTATGATGCATTGCAATGTATATGTCCTCTTGTATATTGGACTGTAAACCATTGGATTCGAAATTCAAACAGTCGATCTAAAGGGCTCAAAATGTTCTCCATATTAAAATGTGCTTGGAGACCAAATTTTATATTTTTTTGAAAAAATTTTACTATTTTTTCAGAATTTTTGAAAATCATTTTTTTCCAGAAATTTCTGGACCATAGAAAAACAACGATTTTCAAAAATTCTAAAAAAAATAGCAAACAATTTTCAAAAAATGTAAAATTTGGTCTCCAAGCACATTTTAATATGGATAACAAATTGAACGGTTTGGATCAGTTATTTGGAAATCAAAACTAACGATTTATAGTCCAATGTACAAGAAGACCTATACATTGTAATAAACCATAACCCAAATCTATATATATATATATATATATATATATATATATATATATATATATATAGAGGAGGGATCCAGTTACATCCTTTTTTGGTGACACCAGATTACACCCTATATTTTCAAAGTTTTCAAACTCCAAACAGTCGATCCAAACCGTTCAACATGATGGATATATTAAAATGTGCTTGCAGATCAAATTTTACATTTTTTTTATTTTTTACTATTTATTAAGTATTTTACAAAATTGTTGTCAGACCATTGAATTTTTGTATCCATCTTAATAAATTAATAAAAATAATTCAAAAAAATGTAAAATTTGATCTGCAATTAAGCACATTTTAATATATCTATCATGTTAAACGGTAATTTGAATCGAATGTTTAGACTTTGAAAATGTAGAATATAATCCGGTGTCACCAAAACAGTATGAAGCGCTTTTTACCTAGCTAGATATCAGGATGTAGTATTAGTTATATATGAAGTAGAATTATATACAAGTACTCTAGCTTAGAATAATTTCTCAGTACATGAGTGTCATACTGTTTATGATATCCACCCCTCTTTGAAAAACAATTCACATGCATTTCGTTCGTATATACAGGGAGATACAGTTATATATAATTATACTCATTTAATTCATCTCTTAATTTGAATTGTCAGGTACGATATGATCGATATCCTTTTAATTTGTTTCTCTACTTACTCTCTCTATATGCTTGCGGAGCATATATATATATATACGTGTGCAACATATGAGACTGTTACACATAATTAATGGATATATAGAATTTAAGGAGGAAACAGGAACTACAATTGCTGCTGGGGATCACCATTTGGGTGGTCCGAAAAAGGGACAGCTAGCTGGAAAGATTTATTAAACCTGCAGAGCTGTCGCCTTGTTCGATCTGACAAAATATATATACAGATTACTCATGATTAATTGCTCTAGCATTTATTTAATTTTAGTGTTTAATTAGGTGTTTAACAGTACAGTACTAAGTAGCTAGCCAGAATGCATTGAAATCTCTTCGACAGGATCGATGGATTGCACTGGCATTAATTTATGCGACTTAATTTGTTGCAGATTTCTATATATCGAGATATCTCCAAAATTATGCGAACAAGTGCATGCTATTGCTGAGTTGTCAGTTTTACGTACAGTGCAGCTACTATATGGAGAGAGAGAGAATGGCTAATATACAAACGTTTGTTTCTGAACTCAGGAACAAACGATTCGGTTTTCTAATTTTCAAAGTCCAAACAGTTGATCCAAATTGTTAGATATTCAATCTATATTAAATGTGCTTGGAGACCAAATTTTACATTTTTTGAAATTTTTTTACTATTTATTAAGCTGGTTTGAAAACCGTTGTTTTTCAATGCTGTAGAAATTTAATAAAAACAGCAGTTTTCAAACCATCTTAATAAATAGTAAAAAAATTTCAAAAAATGTAAAATTTAGTCTCCAAGCACAGTTTAATATAGATTGAATATCTAACGGTTTGGATCGACTGTTTGGACTTTCAAAATCGAAGAACCGAATCGTTTGTTCCTGAGTCCATGAACAAATGTTTGTATATTAGCCATTGTCTCTCTCTCTCTCTCTCTCTCTCTCTCTCTATATATATAGAGGTTGGCTAATATCAAAACGTTTGTTCTGGAGCCGTGATGTAACCAATTGGTTTTCCGATTTTCAAAGTTCAAACGATTGATCCGAACTGTTAGATGTGATATCTATATTAAAATGTGCTTGGAGACCAAATTTTACATTTTTTGGAATTTTTTTACTATTTATTAAGTCAATTTTAAAATCGCTGATTTTAATAAACAGTGAAAATTTTATGGATCATTAAAAACAGCGATTTTAAAATTGGCTTAATAAATAGTAAAAAAGTTTCAAAAATTGTAAAATTTGGTCTCCAATCACATATTAATATAGATTGAATGTTGAACGGTTTGGATTGACTATTTGGATTTCGAAAATATAAAAACCGAAGCGTTTGCTCTATGATCTAGAAACAAACGTTTTGAGATTAGCCATTCACTATATATATATATATGTGTCATACAGTACGTACGTAAGCAAGCATCATCGATCATTCATCATAAGAATGTGTTTACTTTTTACATTGTAAATGTATGTAACAACCTTGAAATATATAATGTACCGAAATAGGATATGCTGAAATTATTCTCCGTGGGTGAACTAGGGTGAATTCAGGATTTTCGTTGGGGGACAGAAAAATATATAATCGTGTTTAAATATATTATTTAATTGAATACTCGATAAAAAAAATAAATGCTTTAACTTATACTTTCTAATACTTTGACTTGTAATTTCTTATTCTTTAACTTATAATTCTAATTACCAATCAAAATTCAACAAATTAATTTATTTCAATTTTAACTCTGAATTTAACTCAAATTACATATCAAACATCCATAGGAGGGCAAATTTTTTTTCAGAGGAGGACAAAGTCAATCATGACCGATAAATTTCCACTAAAACTCAAAATCCAGGGAGGGCAACTGCCCCCCCCCCCCCCCCCCCCCCTCTGGGACCATGTGGGTTGGCCCCTAGAGTGAACAGTATCTCTGAAATCTCTATTTTTTTAAATCGAGCCGTCCAACTTTTTTCATGCACAAATCTCAAAGTAGCTGGTTTTCTGTGCACGAATCTCAAAACAATTGGACAGTTAGATTCAAAAAAGCAGATATTTCAGAGTTACTGTTCACGATTGAAAATTTCAGCAAATTTGTATCCATATGTACCACCTAATAATCAATCACAACCTTAATTAAACTCGTTCTTCAATATCTCCTATATATTTGATTGTTTAGTATATCTTTAAAAAAATATTTGAAAAAATTGGATAATGCATATATATTCGTCTACTATTCAATAATATTTGTCTATTGTATAATGAACAGTACTTATCTACTTCAATATGAAATAATTGTTGATAAGTATCAAGTCAAAATCCATATGGACCGATGTTAACATCTTTTATTATTATTTCGGACGTACCCACACTAGAAAATATACAAACAGTATCGCTCCATCAAAATTGGTATGTTTTTATTTATGAAAATATGTTATTTTGTATGATAATTTTTTTTCCTCTTATAATATGTCTCTGTTGCACTGCACAGACACGATACTAATATATATAGAGAGAGAGAGTGTGTGGCTAATATCAAAACGTTTGCATCAAGGCCCTCGTGCAACCAAGTCGTTTTCGGATTTTAAAGTCTAAACAGTCGATCCAAACCATTTTTTGTTCAATCTATATTGAAATCTACATGGAGACCAAATTTAACATTTTTTGGAACTTTTTTACTATTTATGAAGCCACTTTGAAAATTACTGATCCAGGTGAACAATAAAAACAGTGCAACCAAATTCTGGATCATGTGATCAGCAATTTTCAAAGTGACTTAATAAATAGTAAAAAAATTCCAAAAAAATGTAAAATTTTGGTCTCCAAACAGATTTTAATATAGAGCTCACATCTAACTGTTTAGATCGACCGTTTGGACTTTGAAAATCCAAAAACGACTTGGTTGCACGAGGGCCTTGGTGCAAACGTTTTGATATTAGCCACTCTATATATATATATATATATAGAGAGAGAGAGAGAGAGAGAGAGAGAGAGAGAGAGTATGGCTAATGTGCTTCCTCTAGAACTCCGGCCTCGTGCTTCCGGAGGCATATCTTAGTGTTTGATGTTCAAACAACAAATTCAAACCGTTAGATGTTCAATCTATATTAAAATGTACTTGGAGACCAAATTTTACATTTTTTTGGAATTTTTTTACTATTTATTAAGCCACTTTGAAAATTCCAGATCATATGGTCCAGACTGTTTTTTACTGTTCACCCGGATCTGGAATTTTCAAAGTGGCTTAATAAATAGTAAAAAAATTCCAAAAAATGTAAAATTTAGTCTTCAAGTACATTTTAATATAGATTGAACATCTAACGGTTTGAATTTGTTATTTGAACATCAAACACTAAGATATGTCCCCAGAAGCATGAGGCCGAAGTTCTAGAGAAAGCACATTAGCCATACTCTATATATATATATATATATATATATATATATATAATGCTTCGATTAACAGTATATATTACTAGTTTACTACTGTTAGGGAGACAATGCTTCATGGGGCTGAACAATGGCAAAGATCCTCTATAGTACTGACACTTGTATCAGGCTTTTAAAAGAATAGTGAAATTATTAAAATATATCCATGTCAGTATGTCAATACAGTACACATTTAAATTAATTAAAACAAATTAAGTTGATACTTATAGACATTATCCAAACAATATGTGGTACAGTTATAATGGTGATCACTAACATATTACAAATAACAAATCATAATCCAAAGCAATTCCTCAATAAATATTATTTATTGTGGCAAAACAAGCACCTGTGGAATTCACATCACCTCAGATTACCTGACTCAAGCAAATTATGATTGGACGGCCTATTTAACATGGCACAAATCTCAAAACAGACCCCTACAGTCTCAATAGGCACCGGATTGAGTTTAACCCAGATAGAATTAATCGGGACCGGCGTTGCAATTTGCTTAAGTCAGATACCTGGGAGGATATCTGTCCAGCACTTGTGTGTACATTAGGAAACAGATGAGTTCATGCACATGCACAAGGGACCCACCTAAAAGGCTACAGCTCTGGAGTCCATATTCTATACACTTTATATCTAGACAACAGAGTAGGTCCGATGGATATCAGACTTGTTTTTGAGTTGATGGACTTTAAGACTGTCCGATATACGATTTAAGATATGTGTGCACAAAAATTGAAACAAGTGTGCACGAAATTAATGCGGGTTGCACATATTTTAAAGCATATTGGACGGTTTCGGAGCCATCCAACCTAAAGTAGATCTGATGTCCTATATCGATAACATAGGCAATATTCCAACCAACCGTTTTATAAAAGAATAGTTTTCTTCGATCAGATAGTTTTTACATTCGCAATCAAATTTAATTAGCTCATCTTACTAAAGACGGACCCACATTCAACATATGGGTCAATTGATTTTTATTTATTTTTATTATTTTTATATATTTTAAAATAAAATGTTATAAATACTGTAAAATTGAAGTCCATAGGCAACATGAAAATTTTATATAATTTTTACTATCATTCACATTTGACCCACATAATTTAAAAGTCTAGTTCCGTCATTGTGTATTGCGTGTTGTATGTACTTGAAAAATATCCAAATTCATATGCAAGTATTTGTGGGTTCACAAAAACCATTAACAAATGCAATTGATCCTTGCTTTAATTGGCCGATGCAAATTTCTCACAGCATAAGAAAAAAAGCTATGCAATCAAGAACTGGAGAAATTATTATTATTGTTTGAGTGAGTCTATGGTACTAAGCGTAGCTTGGATTGGTCCGTAATACAGATTAATATTTTTATTTTAAAAAATTTTAACGTTCGATCCGAGCCGTTCAACATGATTTTTATATGAATATGTACTTGCAGACCGAATTTTATATTTTTTAGAATATTTTGCTATTTCTTAAGATAGGTAGAAAATCACTTGATCTGAAAATTCTGGACCATCCAAAAACAGTGATTTTCTAACTTAACTTAAAAAATAGTAAAAAAATTATAAAATTCGGTCTACAATACATATTCATATGAGCATCATGTTGAACGTTTCCGATCGAACGTTAAGATTTTGAAAACAAAAATATTGATTCATATTACATACCAATCCGTGCTATGCTTAGTATCATTGACTCGCTATTGTTAGTATGCTCTAGATGAACACAAATAAGGGATTTGGCGTTGTTTTCTGAGAACGGAGTAGGTCTGATACTCATCGGACCGACTTTTAGGTTCAACGAGCATGATGACCGTTCAATCTAGTTTAAGATTTGTGCGCACGAAATTGAAATAGACATGCACGAAGTTTAAAGCGTTCCACACGAATCTTAAAACAAATCAACGGTGATTAAACTCATCGAACCAAAGTAGGTCCGATCTCAAGTGTTGTTTTCTTGGTCTCTCATGGCCCTACCAAATTAGTAAACATGCTCAGCCCAGCTGCTAAAGCTAAAATATATTTACCATTTTAAATGAAAAGGTTTCTTTCTTCCTAAAAGGTTCGGAAAGTTGTAATTACATTTGCATTTGGTGGGGATGTGATTTATATCCGTATTCGGTGGTTTTTTTATAATGAAAAAATTGTCCATGAAAAAATATATAGAAATAAAATTTGTACATAAATGTATGAATAAAAAACACGACTTTGAACTTAATTTTTACTTGATTTAATTTTATGTAATTGCAACTTATTTTTTTCATCATCACTTTAATTTTTACTATTTTTTCTTCATTTTTTTCATGGCAACTTTAATTTTCTACATATTATCATATTTTTAATTGTTACACTTTATCGACAATAAGTTTTTAAAATATAAAAAAATATTTTTCATGAATATCTTTCTCAAATTAGAATATCTCACAACTATTACAACAGTACAACCAAACATTCTATCCCACATAATTCCGTCACAACCGAACATATGCCCATAACAAAATCAATTATATAATTAAAGCCTCCTATAATTTAGTACTAATCAAAAGAGTGAAATACAAATGTAATCAGCTACTACTTTTCAGTGCCATGTTTTGTAGAAGGTATGATGCCTTGTTCCGAACCTATAAAATATAATAAAGAAAAAAATAAATCAGTACTAAATAAGGTTTTTATGATCCTGAAAACAAGAAATAAATAGGATAGTAATACCAAAATATAATGAAATAGAATAGCAAAAGACATACCTTGGATGCGTAAGATCTCCAGTCGGTGCTTGTAATTTGAGTAGAACAATTGCGAAGATACTGGTACCACAAGTCGACTACTTTAGATTTCTCTTGGAATGGGTGGTAAAGCAAGAGAAGGTTCTCTGTTAAAACCAAGTAAATATAGAGCTTGAAGAAATCACAGCTATTTTCTTTCAAGTTCACTGAAGCAAGCAGCTCTAGTATTTCCTCAGCACTTTTTACCTAATATAAGATGAATTTAGCACAAATAAAGAAAAATGAAAGTTATGGTAGCAAAAGAGTCCATGTGAAGAGAACTACGAATAACTATTTGATGAGTGGGGCTACGGTACTATGCATAGCGCATATTGGTCCATACTATGGATCAATAATTCCATTTTAATTCCATTTTCAAAGTCCAAAAAGTGATCTGAACCATTCAACTTATTTTACATTTTTTTAGAAGTTTTTTTAACTATTTCTTTAGACCATTCAAAAGTAGTGATTTTCTACCTATCTAAAAAATAGTAAAAAAATTCTAGAAAATATATAATTTAGTCAGCAAGTACATTTTCATACCGAGATCGTGTTGAACATTTCAGATTGACTGTTTTAACTTTGAAAACATAGATATTGATCCATAGTACGGACCAATATGCGTTATGCATAGTACCATAGCCTCACTCCTATTTGATTATCAAATACTAGTTTTCCTGTTTGCAAGTTAAGACCTTGGCCTCAATTAAGATTTAATACCTTCCTAAAATCTCAATTCAAGACTAACAAATTCCATGGAAACAAAAAACTAACATTGAACTCAAACGTAATTAAATAATATATATATAATCGCTTCAAAGTGTAAAACAGGTCTGCAGAATTATATATACGTCAAAAGAATCAATTTTGAAGAAAGAAGAATTGAACTTACTTTGTTGTCAAAACAAACAACAAGTAAATGAAGTGCAAGCTGACTTTTAAGATACTTGGTTCGATTATCTGTTCCGGTGATACATTCAACAATTCGTAAACAGTTCAGATCCTTTGGAACCCTGCACTTGAATAAGAAACTATAAATCATCACCAAGAAAATATAAATTTGGTTATTGAACCTGCTATGAACTGGCGACCTTAACGGTACAAAAATAGTGAGGCAAACCTATTACCTGAGAGCAATAGACGCAGCTACTTTTGCACAGCTGTCTTCCCATTCAGCATCCAAAAAGTAATGAACAATGGAATGGAAACATCCATTTAATTCCAACGCCAATCCGAGGAGATGCCGATCCAAATAGAACCAGATGACCACTTCCAGCAACTCTTGCATTTCAGTAGTGGAGAAAATCTGGTACCTGTTTCTGAAAGAAAGAAAGAGAAAATGCTTGCTGATACAATAACAAACTGTTTATAAGGAATGTGTGTATTAAGTTTCATTTCAAAACTTCAATCTGAACCAATCAAAATGATCTACATGTAAAAATGTACTTGGAGACCAAATTTTACATTTTTTAGAAACTTTTTTACTATTAATTTAAATAGGTAGAAAATGACCCAATCTAAAGATTTTGAACCATCCGAACGAAAGTAGTAATTTTCAACCTATTTATAAAAATAGTAAAAAAATTCTAAAAAATATAAAATTTGGTCTCCAAGTACATATTCATATGGAGATTATGTTGAGCAGTTCGGATCGACTATTTAGACTATGAAAATGGAGATATGGATCCATAGCACGGACCGGTCCGCGCTTTACAAAGTACCATAGCCTCACTCCTACTATCAATATTGCAAAATTTACCTAATTTGACAACAAGCTGAAAGAGCTCTGATCCATGAACAAATATTCAGAGGTGGCCCTTCACATGCGCCATCTGAAAACGAAAAAATTAATACGTAACCTCAACATTTCCAAATAGTGCAATAACTTGAATAAGCATACAATTTCAAGAAAAACCAATTTGATCCAATTTTTTATTTTATTTTTTGCAAAAGCAAAACTTAAAAACAAATAGTTTATGAAGATATTTGACCCTAAAGGTTCACTTTAGCACCCAAGATCAACTGAACAGGTGCAAGCAGACCATAAGAAGGGAAAGAAACATTTTTTTTAGTGAACAACAAACAAATATGAAAAAGAACAAAAAAGAAGAACTTTTACTGGTTTATACCAGTGCCCAAGAATATTACTAAAATCCTTGCAGTATAGCCTACACTGACCTTCGGAGATCTCACAATCAGTGCCATTGAATGCAGGGCATAGATAACCATAGTTTGAGATAGCATCCTTTAGTACAGAATAAGAAGGTATCCAGCCAAGTTTTGCCAGTGGTTGATCACCCTGAAAGTTTAATTAAAAAGTACGGTCCTCTTTATACTTTTCCAATTTCCAATAAATAAAATACCCGGTAGCCTTGCATATTACCATCATACTCAGTACATGTTTCATAATATGTTTCTAGTTCAAATAAATTTATGTTATGGGAATGAGACTTTAAACCAAAACACCTGTCCTGTTGGGTCTGAAGTATCCCGAATTACATTTTTTATTTTGTTTTTTTACTTTCCCTCCTTTTATATTTCTTACTAATTTACTATTAAAGATCTATTGTCCTTCAACTCTTTTTGTAAATAATGCTTCTGTTTTATTTTTTGGGGTGCATTGCATAGATAAACCAAACAGCAGCACGATTACTCTATATTTACCCTTAATTAGTCGTGCTGCATTGCTCAAATGTTTGATTGAAAGAAATTATCACTGAAATTCTATTAAGTTAGAACTACCTTATTTTCAGATCTGAGAATGCTGCACCAGAAATCACATGCTGAGACATGCAAGTCTTCCGCTGAAGAGTAAAGCACTGGAACCAAGATGACGAAAAATAATTAAACATAATCGAGAGAAGTAGAGTTGATATTTTTCCCTATTTATTAATGCATCAGATCAGGTTGGCACCTACATGCCAGTGGGGAGGGGCGGAACTAGAAAATTTTGATTGGGGGGCTGAAACATAAAATGTATAATATGTGAAAATACATAATGTGTGCTCACTGGGATTTGAACCCAAGTCTCCACAACCACTAGGCTACAAGCACATATTAGCATTTCATGAGGGGGGGTAACTATATAAAAATTTCAAGAAAAATAGAAATTCAATTAAATTTCCATATATATGATTAAAAAATTTGAAATCATGGGGATGGCTAAGCACCCCCTGGGATACGTAGATCCGTCCTTGCTAGTGGGCCACAAAAACTGAATGTGCCCTATTCATTAATACATCAGATTGAGTTGGCTCCTGTACGCGCTATGGGTCAAAAGTAAAAAATCTCAAATATGAGGTCTTAAAAGATAGGTTGCATCCTTATATGTACACTTATTGAGGAAAACATATCTGGTTAACTGGAAGTTAAAAATTCATTTACAAAAGGCTAAACAAGCCTAACGTCAGGCAAAACTTGGCCGAGCAGCAAATCAAGAAACCCTGGTTCTAACCCAAACAGGGGGCCCACCAGTCAGCCTTTACCAGATTGGATTGGGTCAAGTCAACAATTAACAGCCATATAAAAAAGTGTTGCATTATTTAAGAATAAATCACCGACTTGTGTGAAATGTCCAAGAAGCAATAGAATCTTCTAGAGAACCTGTTGCGGCAACCAAGTGTGACAACCACCCATTTGTTAACAGACCTTCCAAAAAAATTTCAACTACATATAACAAAAAATATTGTAATTAGTAATATAAAATGAAAATTAACTTGCCAACAGTTCAAAGCTAGTACAAATATTTGAGGATACAAACCACTTTCACCATTCGAATCGAAAATGGAGGCGAAGCCAGTTTCAGAAAAATGCCGAAAGAAGTCGCTGTTTGCAGTCACTGGTTTCTCCAGTTGTGGAAAAGCTTTCTGTAATTAGCGACTTCTCAGTACCAATTGATCATATATATTAATATTCCTAACTCAAATTTTAAAAAGAGAAAAATGGTACCTGCGTACCAAAAGCTCTACGACCCCAAATAGGGGCATCATCCTCAGAACCAATCTCATTCACCTGTGAATTTAAAACTAAGCTACATGACGTTTTGCCCATCAATTTACTTTGAATAACCTTAATTAAGTGTTCTATTATATAACTAGACATATAAAAAGTGCTCATATAATAAACAAAAAATTGGCCTTGTTTGACACCAATACAGACTGTAATGATAGATACTACAAAATTCTGGTACCTATGTGTCAGCATGGCTACCAGTAAAAAACCACAGCACTACCAGTAAAAAAACAAATTGGGGTGTAACAATAATCCTGTATAAGGAACAATTATGAGAAAAGATAGATAAGAAAATAACACTTGCTTGTTTCTCGCAGTCCTCGACAAACTTGCGCAAATAAGTTTCATTTTGCGCAACCCGCTTGTCATCCTCATCTGAGTCATACCCATTTGACGCTTCAAAATGCCTAGAGCACTTTTCCACTGATTTCTTTTTCGCTCCATAGAAATCACTTAAAAGATCATCCAAGCCAATCGCTTTCTTCCTATACAGTTCCACAGATGAATACAAATGACACAATTAGAAAGCAATCTAATACAAAAAAAATGATTTTCTCACAGGAAGCGTACCTTTTGATGGGGAGGCGAGGTGCATGGGAGAGGAGGTCTTCCTGTTCGAAATCAAGAGGCTCTTCCATAGTGACTCAATTGCCTCCAAGAAGAAGAAGAAGAAGAAGAAGAAGAAGAAAGAAACGAGAAACGATTCTCTCTCTCTCTCTCGTTCGTGTGCTCGCTGCGTTCGCTCTCGCGCTCGTGTGGGGAGAAAAGAAGTTAAAAAGGGAAAGCGGAAAGACGCAAGCGGGGTGGGAAGGGAGATTGGCGGGAAGAGGGTTTGCGCAGTTTATCTTTATCCCATGTCTGGGCCTCTGGGGAAGAGGAATCCAAATCCTCTGAGGTAACAGAATATTTATGTTTGAATCTGAACTGTCCAATCCGAATCTGCACGAATATTAAAGGTCCCATGCGTTTCATATCGGACCGGATTGGCCCTATTTCCGATCGAACGGTCTAAATCTAAACAGAAATATTCTGTTACCTCAGAGGATATGGAATCGGCCGATGACCGGAAAGGATCCTCTGAAGTAACTCAATTTGAGTTTAGATTCTACCGTCGATAAAAATCCGGGTCAATCCGATCCGAGATGGAATGAACGGATTCTTTTAATATTCGTGCCAAAGCAGATCTGACGGTAGGGATTAAACACAAAATTTGAGTTACTTTAGGTGACTGAATACCGTCTCTTGGGTACCCTACTACCGTGTAGAGTAACTCAGCCGAACCGAAATAATTTCGGTGCCTATGATTACAGGGGACTGCTTTGAGATGCGTGTATGATTAAACCGGACGATGTAGATTTTAATCTACACGGTAGGGTACCGCATTGGATCTGAACTCTTCGTCGGGGACTTGCGGAGGCGGGAAGTGAACTCCAAAATATGCACCGGGTTGGTATTTGTTTGCCGTCTCCAGGAAATTCTCCACATCCGACTCGTGTTCTTGTGTCGCAAAAAGAAAAAATCATTAAAAACAAGGTAGACTCAAATTATTATTAGTAGAGTTTATTTAGAATTGTTATTTTTAATCAAAATATATGTGACGCTACAGAGAATTTATTGCTTTTTATCATAATAGAACCTTTTTATCTCGATCAATAATATAGTTGCTAATTTGTTGCCGTGCGCAATATTATTTCACTTAAATTAATTGGTGATATTTTGATCATCCTGCCATCCGTTTGTTTTTGCTATAAAATTAAAAAAAAAACAAAAAGTTGAATCGACGCATGCCACAATTCTTAATTAATATAATTAATAGAACAAACTCGTAATCTCTTGAGTGACATTTAAATGCTACTTTAAGCATTAAATAACTTCTTTAGAAAAATAATATTGTTTACTAATCTTTTTTAAGTCTCTGTCTATTTTGTCCTCTTATATTATATTAATAATCAAGAGGACTATTATGCTTTGAGAAGTAAAGAGTGTTTTACTTCTCGCTTATAATTTTTTTTTTCAAAAGTCAAAAAATTGATTTGAACCTTTCAATATAATCTTCGTATTAAAATGTGCTTGGAGACCGAATTTTATATTTTTTGGAAAAAAAATATATTTTTAGAATTTTTGAAAATCATTGTTTTTCTGAATTTTTACTATTTTATGAAAAGTTGTGATTTTCAAAAATTCTAAAAAAATAATAAAAAGTTTCAAAAATATAAAAATTTGATCTCCAAAAACATTTCAATACGAAGATCATGTTGAAAAATTCAGATTGACTATTTAAACTTTGAAAATTATAATATAAATAAAAAGTAAAATACTATCTTTATTTTCCAAAGCATTGTAACCCAACTCTTAATAATCCCATAAATTTACAGACCATTTTAAAATTAATTAATCACTGTTCACGAACCCAAGTTATCTTAGATCGTGGAATTTGGGCATCTCCATTTATGTAAAAACTGGAGAGGATTCAACAGCTTTTTCGAATACTTAGTTCTAGAATACGGTGCATGCGCTGGCTCCTCTAAAAATCTCAAACGCCACATGCTAATGCGGTGGTTTGTTTGCCGAACTCACATCACCTAAAGTAACTCAAATTTTGTTGTTATATCCAGACCGTCAGATCTGTTTGGGCACGAAATATTAAGGGGCCCTGTGCATTCCACCTAGTAATTTAAAATTCGCGAAGAGTGGAAAGTATAAAGTTTCGGGGGGTTTTGCGATAATTGTTACAAAACATTCGCGAAGACCGGGTTCAGGAACAGTAAAAAATCTCTCTGGCACGGATCACAGTTCTCTCCGACAGAGCCCTTTTTCGTATCGCCTTTCCCTGTCTTTCTTCTCTCTCTTCTCTCTCTCTCTCTCTCTCTCTCTCTCTTCTCGCTCATGGAGGAGACGAGTGGCGGGATAGAGGGGAGCAGTTGCGACGGTGGCACCTCCTCACCTCCTGGTGCGTCCCTTTCTCCTCCTTGTCTCTCTCATTATTCGATTTGATCCTTTGAATCATTAGGATACTTTCAATCTATTTTGCAAAATTCATTGGTCTGATGAAGCCTAGAAGCCCCGGCTTTGATGTTGTTTGATTCAGATTTGAATACACTGTTCATCTATAGATTATTTAAGACCCAGCATAGTTTGGTAAAAATTGTAATGCTAGCTTTTCGAGTTTCCATTTTGCCTGCCCTTTTTTGTAGTTTTTATGATTTGTATAGGAAGATTTACAACAGTATTTGGGGGTCTCAATTATAATGGCCAGACTTGATCAAGCTCGGAGTTTATTAAGGCACTGCTTTTTAATTGTGTTTATATGAATTTAGTTAACTTTAGTAGGCTGATCAATTTAGTTTTATTGGAAATCAAATGTGTTTTACTGATTTAATTCAAGGAAACATTCACTGATCCCTGGAAAATGCCATAAAAAGATACTGGAGAATATTAAAATTGGCCTCCAAACTCTTGCTTTTGTTATAACCAGACTAATAAACTTGAATCATTTATATTTTTGTTGAATGAATTCTAATTATTTGAAGTAATTGGTTCTCTTGAACTAATAGTGAGCAAATTAGTTCAGGGGCAACTTTTAGGCCCCGGGAAAATAGAAATAAAAAATAAAATTTGATAGCAGTGAAAACAAATATTTGAGTATATTGTTAGTGTTTGATTCTTTTTCCTTTTAGGCCCAGTTTTACCTAGGTCAAACACTATGCCAGGAGGAATTGACAATAATGAGAAAGGATTAAAGACTTCAAGTCCAGCCAATTTTGAGAGGTCAAAGACAGAGAGACGCAAGGCTAATCCCAGTCCACGAGAAAAAAAAGCCAGTCAACTTTTTGATGATAAAATTTCTACCAAGAAAAAGGTTTGACCAACTATGCTAATTTCAATGGGTAAATCCTGTTATGATACAGGTGTTGTTATGTAATGGTTTTTGTCATTTTAATGACTTGGCTATATCTCAATGTACAAGAAAGGAACTTAAATTCGGATCAGAGTGTTACCATAAATTTGGGTCGATACCCACTGGTACAGGTGTCACACTTTAAAATTCTGAGAGCGATATTATAATTCTAAAGGCCTTTTAGAATTGATTTTAAAGGTAAAAAAGTTTCTCAAGAGCAATTAGCAAGTTCCTCGTGGGCCAGGTAAAAAGTTTCGAATTCGGATCCCCTAAAGGAACCCAAATTCTGAGTTTGGATCCGGACCGTCCGATCTGCTCTGGCATGAATATTAAAGGGCCCCGTGCATTCCACCTCAGACAGGATTGGCCCAGATTCTGATCAGACGTTCCGGATCTAAACTCAAAATTTGGGTTACTTGAGGGGATCCGGACCCTTGATTGTCAATATAATCTCTCTCTCACCTTCCCTCTCTCACAGCTAAAAATGTTAAACCGATTAGCGACAGTGAAGGATGACGGTACAGTGGTTGTAGACATACCGAGCAATCTGAAACCTTCATCTCTTGATATCCCATCTCTTGATATCACTGCCGAGGATCTCTCTGCTGATACGGCAGATGAGGATTCTGAGGCTGGAGATATACAATATCGGCCACCAATGAATGTAGTCATACTTATCGTCGGTACACGCGGGGATGTTCAACCATTTGTTGCCATTGGAAAACGCCTACAGGTTTCATTTCTTTTGAATATCTGCTTTTAAAATTATCATTATGTCTCAGTTCTGTGTTTATTGGTTTCTGTGACTTTAGAATATAACATTGAGTTCTTGACCAGAAAAATGCGAAAACACCCAGAGACCGAACTTACCTAGCAGGGGCGGATTCAGTGTTTATGAATTCATTTTCAAAAATTTTGTGCTTATACATGATTTTCTATATAGTTTAGTGTAAAATACTATGGGTACTGTAAAATTTATCCCCCATACTCAGCATGAAAATTTTATATGATTGAACCCCCAATGTGTGTTTGACCCCCATAACTTGAAAGTCTAGCTCCGCGCCAGTTACCTAGTACAACTCATGTACCAGTCAGGTGCTGAACAGGTACTTGCTCATGCCAACTTCAAGGAGCTTTATTGTTTTTTAAAAAAAAAATTATTGAACAGGATTATGGGCATCGTGTGAGATTAGCGACGCATGCAAATTTCAAGGAGTTTGTTCTGACTGCTGGTCTAGAGTTTTACCCGCTCGGTGGAGATCCAAAAGTTCTTGCTGAATGTATGTCATGCAATTTTTTTTTTTTTTTTGTTATTTTTTATATCCATTTATTTGTTGTGGTGCTTTAATTGATCTTAAACCTTGGTAACACAAAAAGGCATGCAAACCCTTTATTCTCAGGGATACTAACCTGACATCTAAACTTGCAAGACCTGTACTGAGATTTAATTCATCGCTTAGACATCAAATTCTGGTTGAAGAATCTATACATCTTTGTTCTTGTGCATTGGCCATTATTTTAATGAAGAAAGGTTTGGTAAAATTTGGCAGACATGGTGAAAAACAAAGGGTTTTTGCCGTCAGCTGCTTCCGATATCCGATTCAAAGGAAACAGATGAGGATATATATTCTCTTTGCTCGATGCTTGTAGTGATGCAGATGCAGAGACCGGTATCCCTTTCAAGGCTGATGCTATAATTGCTAATCCACCAGCATACGGTAATTTGATATACTATTACTTTTATGGTACCAGATACAGAGACCTGCAGCTCGGTATCTTGTTTTTAAAATTATTGTGTCGAGAACCAATAAACCGTACAATGTCGAGGACACAACAAAACAATTCATTAATTGTTCACTTACTCCTCTGGCTTACCAAAGGAGCATCAACTTAAATTTTATAACTGAATTATGGGATTTAGAGTGAAAATCATTTACACTATGCAAATGCTTTTGCAGGACATGTACATGTTGCCGAGGCACTTAAAGTTCCCATTCACATATTTTTTACATGCCTTGGACGTAGGTTTCCCTTTCCTATTTTTTTCTTTCTGAACTGTTAATCGAGTTCTTATATCTTCTATTTGTATACTTTTACTTGAGCAGACCCACCAGTGAATTTCCTCACCCTCTTTCTCGTGTCAAGCAACCCGCTGGGTACAGAGTGAGTAAAGCATTCTTTAGTCTTATTCTTTTTAGAAGTTAAATTCTTTCAACATATTTCATAGTATAAAAAATATTTGTCCATGCCAACTAAAATTGTGCCTCCATTGCAACCAATGAGAATGCTTCATTTGCAACTGGCAACTAGGAATTTCCCTTCATTGCACTTACCATTTTAGTAAAGAGAATCTATTAGGGAACGGAGATAAGAAGATTTAATATGATCTCCTCTGTGTGAGTAGCCATATGTGATGGCCTAGTTTAGGCATGCTATTGGGTAGGGAGGCTATCTAATACTATGATGTAGATATACTGATACACTGTTTGCAACGGTGAATTTTTTATGTTCATTCTTCAGCTTTCATATCAAATTGTGGATTCGATGATTGGTTGGGGATAAGAGGCATGATAAACGACTTTCGGAAAAAGAAATGAAGCTACGACCGTACGTACTGAGTGGTGCACAGGGTTTCTACCTCTGACGTGCCTCATGGCTACATTTGGAGCCCTCACCTCGTACTAAACACAAAAGGTCTCTTCTCAATTCGATGAAAAGAATAACAATAAATAAACGAGAAAAAAAATCAGAAAGACAGAAAGAATGAAGAATAATATTAATAAAAATGATTTATTTTAATATAATGTCTGCTCTGTTGACAAAGTTTCATTAAATTTAAATTGTGAATTCTGAGTAACATTTATAATGCTAACGATTTTGATTATTATTTTTTATTATGTGAAAAAAA